>CAWUFW010032962.1:0-13074 GCA_963921515.1 Calotriton arnoldi | reverse complement strand
ATAACGGGACCCGGAGTAATGAAGATTACCGGTAAGTAATTGGACATTGCCACTCCAGTAAGTGCAACAGTAGGGAAAGTGTTGGATAGCCGAGGGGTAAAATTACTATTCCCACTCCAGTGAGTGCAACAGTAGGGAAAGTGTTGGATAGCGGAGGGTAAAATTACTATTCCCACTTCAGTGAGTGCAACAGTAGGGAAAGTGTTGGATAGCGGAGGGGTAAAAATTACTATTCCCACTCCAGTGGGTGCAACAGTAGGGAAAGTGTTAGATAGTGGCGGGATAAAATTTACTATTCCCACTCCAATAATTATAAAATTTCAGATTTCAGAGGAGTAACAATTGATATTTTCACTCGTCAGTTCAAAATTAAAAACAAACTAAATTTTAACAATAAAAATATTTAAAAAACAAAATAAATTAAAAAATATATAAATATGTTAAAAATTCAAATACAAATATATTTAATATTAAATTAAAAAAAACATATTATAATGTTAAATACATATAACAAATACCTACAAATATTATATTAAATAAAATAAAACATAATTTCCAAACAAATAAATATTTTTAATTACAAATTATTTAGAAACAAAAACATTAATTATTACATAAACGTACTTTTTTATTTCCTACCCTATAGCACCACACAATTCACAACCCACATCTAAATTTAAAAAATGTACTTCCTCAACTAACATAATTAATTACCAATTAAAGAAATATTATTAATAAAAAAACTGATTTATCTTCCCACACATTACCCCTATAATCCCCACAGCCCACAGTTAAAATTAAACTATAAAAAATTAATTACACAATTAAAACTTTTTTCAATTAAAAACTAATAGTATTTAACAACTAATTATAAAGTAAGTAAAATTAATTTACCCCCACACTGTACCCCTATAACAATAAAACCCCCACACAAAAAATATAAACAAATACCCTAATTAAATATAAATTAATTAATTAATATGAATGATCAACTAATTTTTTATTAATTAAACAAAAATTACTTCACACCCTTTACCCCTATAAACCCCACACCTAAAATTAATAACACAAATTCCATATTTAATTTTCAATTAATTAATTAATGTTAACTAACAACTAATTATTAATTAATTAAACATAAATTACTTCCCACCCTTCCCACCCTTTACTCCATAAAACCCACAACCCACACCTAAACAAAATCACACAATTACGATAATTAATTATCAATTAATTAGTTAATATAAATTAACAACTAATTATTAATTAATTAGACATAAATTACTTCCCACCCTTTACCCCTATAAACCCCACAACCCGCACCTAAAATTAATAACACAATTTCAATAATTAATTTTCAATCAATTAATTAATATCAATTAACAACTAATTATTAATTAATCAAAAATAAATTACTTCCACCCTTTACCCCTATAAACCCCACAACCCACACCTAAAAAAATCACACAAATACCATAATTAATTATCAATTAATTAGTTAATATAAATTAACAACTAATTATTAATTAATTAAACAATAATTACTTCCCACCCTTTACCCCTATAAACCCCACATCCGGCACCTAAAATTAATAACACAATTTCCATAATTAATTTTCAAGCAATTAATTAATATAAATTAACAACCAATTCATAATTAATTACAAATAAATTACTTCCCACAATTAACGCTATAAAATCTAAATTAAATAAAAAATAATCATCAATTTGTTATAATTAAATTACTTCCCATCCTATTCTCCTATAAACCCACAACCCGCTACGGAACTAAAAAATGCAAAATTTAATTAAAAATAAAATTCATAACTACTAAAAATGTAACACATATATTAAAAAACATAAACAATACTTATACAAAAAAATACATCACATACATTTAAAATATAAACTAAAACACATAACACTAATTAAAAAATCGCTATTTTAAACATCTATATTTTTGCAAACAATATTAATGACGTCTATGGGGCCCATTACGATACCCGGCGTAAAAAATCCGCCAGGCATGGAAGCGGCAAAAATCCGCCCGCACACACCGTCTGAACACCGACCACGCCATTACGATTACACAAACCGAAAACCGCCATCGGCGAAAAATCACACAAAATACCGCCCGCCAACGTCCGAGTCGGAGTCAAACCGCCCGCCACGGACGGAAACACGCACGACAACACAAAACCGCCCGCCCTCACGGCCGACACACCGCACGTGAAATTACGATCGCACCGCCATGAGCACGGGAAAACTACAAATATACCGCCCGCCAGCGCAAACAACGCCGATGAGAATCGACACGGCAGAAGCCATGGCGCCCACGTACCTGCACAGAAACCATCCGCTCACAAAACCAATAGCACACAACATGGCCAACAAGTCCACACAGCAAGGCACGCACAAATACACAAGCACAGTACACATCCCGAAAACACCCCCCCGGACAAACAAAAACTACAAAGGCCAGAACCCCAGACACAACACACCTGAAAACAACAGACCATGAGGACACACCCACATAGGTAAGTACAAAAGCAGCACTCCCACAGACCACAACCCCTTGCAACATTGCAAACCAGAGAGGAGAGGAGAGGACACAGTGACACAGCAAGGACAGCAGCACACCACAGAAACGCACACATCACAACCACCACCACCACCACCACCAAACACCTGCACCACAAACCCCCTGCACATTACACAACACACACCGCACCAGCACCACAAACACCATGGCACCACAAAGAATGCCCAAGTTCACGCCCATTGAGCTGACGGTCATGGTCGACGAGATCATCAAGGTGTACCCACAAATCTATGGGAACATGGTCCAGCACACACCACTAGCCACCAGAAACAGAATGTGGAACCGGATCGTAGACCAGGTCAATGCAGTCGGGACCCTGCCCAGGAACAGAGGAGAAATAAACAAACGTTGGAATGACGTCAAGAGCCTGGTCAAGAAGAAGGAGGGCAAAAACAGAGAGCTGGCTGCCGTCACTGGCGGAGGGAATCCCGCGCTCTTCAAGACCTTCAAAGCGTGGGAGGAGAAGGTGCGAGTCATAATACATCCGGAGATCCTCGCCGGATTAGCAGGGGGAGTGGAGGCTGGTAAGTACAAACTAATGTATACCAGCACACCGCTATGTACTCACATGCACTACCACCATGCCACAGCTCCCAGGGACAAACACCCCCATGTCCAGCACACAATACACAACACATCACACACACATGCAACAGACACCACCACACACAGCCCAAACCGAACAACTGTAAGATACGTGGGGACATGTGTACACTCAGCCAGCCACGTAACCACCAACAGGTCCCCAAATATGCCAGAAGCGCCACAACGAGCACCCACCACACCCATGTGTCCGCCACAGCTGCACTAACCGACAAGTAACAGGTAAGTGGCAGGAACACAAAGTGCAGTGGGTGGGACGGTGGACAGCCCAAGTACAACACACACCAGGCCCCTAGTCCCACAGCACAGCAAGGAGGAGCATCCCCCACACCCCACAGCCACGTGTCAGCCACCGCAGTGCACAACGACAGCCGAAAGGCAGACATCACGGTCCACAGCAATCGGTGTCAGTGGGTGTCCAACCACCCCCACGACCCACAACACCCCCCACCCCCACAGACCTGCAACATGGAGCACCCCCGCTTAGAGCCATGTGGCATCCAGTACAGTGCACGCACGAACAACTTGCAGGTGGGAAACTGGACAGGGCTGGATTACTGGAGGCATGAGGACCGGAACACGACCAACACATGGGACATGTCACGTAGCAGATGAACACGCAGCACCGCCCACCGTCACGAACAAGTGAACAATGTGCACACGGACATGAACAACAGACTCACACCCCACATGACCCATCACAGACATAGCAACACCCAAGGAGCCACGTCTGCATGCACAAGCCACACTGAATATAGTACCACACGGCAGCCACTGTGCAACTCATCACACACAACCGAAACACCATTGAAGTCCTGTCCATGTAGCCCCTACTGCCTGTCAACCACACACCCCACAACTACGCCTATGTAAGACAAACAACACTAGACGCAACAGAGCGGAACAACATAAATGCACACGAACACCACTGAACCCATCAAACACACAGACACACCATGCACATACAACATACCATCCATCCCATCCGTCAGCCCCAGTCTCATGAAAGGCATGTCATCCGCACAGCTGCCACACATACAGCAGTCACGCTAAGATACATGCCCATGACCAACCATGTGCCAGAAGTCAATGAAGCGCACGACACACTGTGAGCAACAACACACAACATGGGCCACACCCCCCGAGCACTGCAGTGATGCACATGGCACAGGGCAGCACGCACACCAAGGAGATGGGACAACTGCAATACGTTGGCTGGCACACAACCATCACTCACTCATAACGATGTGTCCAATGCCATGTCCAGTAATCACAACAGACAGCAAATATGCAGGCCATGTCAAGCATGCACACACCTCAAACCATGCACTGTCATGCTGCCACAACACATGTCACGTTCGGCACCCATGGCTCACAGCATGTACCCCAAAAGCATATTCCCTCCCAAATGCGAATCTGGGGCATGGCCCCCATGTTGCCATATGCGTTCCTAAGCATTCCATTTGAACCCCAAAAGCATATTCCCTCCCAAATGCGAATCTGGGGCATGGCCCCCATGTTGCCATATGCGTTCCTAAGCGTTCCATTTGAACCCCAAAAGCATATTCCCTCCCAAATGCGAATCTGGGGCATGGCCCCCATGTTGCCATATGCGTTCCTAAGCGTTCCATTTGAACCCCAAAAGCATATTCCCTCCCAAATGCGAATCTGGGGCATGGCCCCCATGTTGCCATATGCGTTCCTAAGCGTCCCATCTGAACACCAAAAGCAAAGTACAAACCAGACCCAGGATGGGCCAGGAGCCCGCATACACCAGAGTCACAATAAGTAGGGGCACAGCAACACACCCATCGGCATGGCCAATCCGTCCCATGCCACATGTGCACAGCACACAGTCCCATTGCCAAGCACACACAACTACAGATGCTACAGCCACACACACGCCTCCGGGAAACCCATGTACGAGATTGCACGAACTGTTAATGTCAGACGACAAATACATACTTCGCCAGGTGCAACACAATAACAAATCTCATTCTCTCCACAGGTGACAAACTGCTGGATGCTGGGGATGGAGCCAGCAGCCAGCACAGCCAGCCTACAAGCCCCCAACGAGGACACACGGATCTGGAGGATCTGTCCTCCTCTTCGGACACGGACCACCAAGCAGGCCCATCTGGTGTGGCAGGGCCCAGCCGCTCCCCAGGACCCCTCCTACCCACCAACCCATCATCCAGGGCTGCTGAACATTCCCAGCCCCCTGCTGCCACTGTCGTTGCGGCCACACCCACGGTCATTGTGGCCACTACCACTGCCGCAACCGCCACCATCGCCGCACCGACCACCACCGCCGCCACCACCACCACGTCTTCGCTGGCACCAGCCCCAGCGCAGGTGGTGGCCCGGCCGACTGGATCCACCCTGGGAGCCACAGCGAGGACCGTGGTGAGCAATGTGGCTAGTGGGCAGGCCGGTGGCAGCAGGACTGGTAGGAGGAGCAGGGTCAGGGAAACGCCAGCCTCCCTGGGAGCCATGCCCTGCCTCAAATGGCCAGAGTCCTTGGGGCCTATGAAGAGGCCCAAGGACAATGGGTCCGGTCTGCTTCAGACACGCGTGAGGTGCTGGGGGTGCTGAGGTCCATGGACGCCCGTATGGGCCAACTCGTGGACCTCATGGGCCAGCTGGTGGTGGCGGTGAGGTCACAGCCAGGGACAGCAGCTCCCCTCCGCCACCACCTGCCGGGGCGCAGGGTCGAGCAGCAGTGTCCAGTTCCCCTGCGTCCACAGCCAGTGAGCACACCTCAACCACCAGCATGTCGCAAGCAGGCACCCCCTCGCAAACGTGGAAGGGGCCGTCCGAAGTGGAAACAGATCTCCCGGGAGGACTTCGCACGCTCCAAACGCAAGTGAGGCAGCCAGCCAGCCTTCCGCCAGCCTTCCTTGACCAGCCACTGCATTGACTTGGACTACGATCCCACTCCACACAGCCATCTGGATGGCATGTGTGTGTTGGACTATGGACATAGAACCAGTGGGTACACCCTGAGCATCACGCAGCCATGACCGACAGCTCATTGTCACTGCACGCACCACTTTTGTCATCACCTTACACACAATCACATGTCACAGTTTGAAATAAATGCACCTTTTACACTAACTGCTGTTTGTGCCCTGTGTTTTATTTGTACGGAATACAACGGCCACCTTGGGCGGAAAGGCACCTGATGCGTGGCATGGCAATGGAATCCGGAGGGCCTGTAGGGACCTAGGGGTGGGAGACAGAACAGGAGCACATTCAATGAGTGTGTCACACACCCATCACACAGTACATGTCAACAACTACAAGCAATGTACACACATCGCACAGAGCAATAGGGCACAATGCCACAGCCACCAACAGTGGCATACTACCCTGGCCATGGAGCGTTGACACACAGCACGCAGTGAACAAACGGCCACCCTGACACAGCACACACACACCTGCACAGATACAGCCACATCAGCCGTCGTACATGGACACTCACCGTCAAGTGAAGTAGCGGGCGATGAGCTGCTGCCGCACATTACCAGCTTCCTCCTCTCCGCTGTCCTCCTCACTCGAGCTGTCCTGGTCTGCGGGCTGGGGCCCTGGTTGATCTCCGTCATCCACGATGAGGGGGATCTGCTTCCGAATGGCCAGATTGTGCAGCATGCAGCACGCCACCACTATCCGGCACACCTTCTGTGGGGAGTACGCCAGCGCACCCCGGTGCGGTCCAGGCACCTGAACCTGGACTTGAGGAGGCCAAAGGTACGCTCGACCACACGTCTGGTCCTCCCATGTGCCTCATTGTAGCGATCGTCTGCTGGGGTGCGAGGATTCCTCAATGGACTGAGCAGCCATGCCCCATTCGGGTACGCAGAGTCACCTGGGTGTGAGGGACACAGAGAACCGTTGCTATTCCAACTGGACAGGGGACAGCATCGCACAACCAGCACGCTACACCACTCCACATACTCACCGACAATACAGCCACGATCCTGTTGCATATTGGACATCAGTCGTGGCAAGATGCTGTTGCGCATTATGTGTGCGTCATGGGCCGAGCCTGGGAACTTTGCACACACGTGGGTGATCACCATGTCCGCAAAGCACACCACTTGCACATTCAGGGAGTGCGTGTGCTTCCTGTTGCGGTACAGGTGCTCAGTGGCCTGTGGTGGAACAAGGCCGACATGTGTGCAGTCAATGGCTCCAACGACGTGTGGGATTCTGCCAAGGGCATAGAATGCACCCTTCACTGCCGCCAATTCACGAGCCCTGGGGAAGCGGATGTACCTGTTTCGGTACAGCATCATGGCTGCCAGTACATCCCTCAGCACCTTGCTGAACATGGGCTGGGACATCCCTCCTCCAATGCCCACTGTGTGCTGGAATGACCCAGTGGCGAAGAAATGCATGGCGGCCATCACCTTAGCCATGGGGGTGACAGCAGTCGGATACACCCTGCGGGGACGGAGATGGGGTTCTAACATGGCACACAGTCGATGCAGGGTTGGCCTGTCCAGCCGAAACTTCCTAATAACCTCTGTATCGTCCATGTCCGCCAGCAATTGGTATGGGCGGTCAATGTTCGGTCTCCGCCTAGGGACAATGGCAGAGGACACATGTCAAAGCAACACGACACATAGCAATTTCGCATACACATCACTGACATGACTGAGCAAGCACATGAGCCACAGCCCAGCTGTCAAGCTGGGACGGCACGGCCACAATACACTTACACAGGTCTCCCAACAATGGCAATGGCTAGTGATACAAACCACTGCCATGTGCATGCACATGGGGATCTAGGCCCCAATGACTTGCGGGCGTGCTGATGGGGACTGACTGCATATCCGTCAAGCGGCAACGCCACGGCAACATGAATGTCTGCTGAGCATGGAACTGCTTCCGCGGCTGGATGAGTATGGCACACGACGACGACGATGTGGGCACATGCTGAGCGGCCAAAACAAGTGGGACCTGTGGCACGAGGGGATATGAGACAGTAGTAGGTGTCAGCACTGCACCCTATGTACAGCACTGTACGGATCACACCTCCTGAAACATTGACAGGTGTCCACATTGACAGCCCCATGCCAAGACGGCTGTGTGCTTGCAGTCACACGTCACAGGTGAGAGGTTACATTGCACGTGCCAGGTGGCAGACGTACATAGTGGGAGCTGGCATGTGTGTGCATGTGTCTCCTGTTCAGGATCCACCAGATGGGCGCTGACTCTGTACTGACCATTGGACACAGCATGTTCCGTGGAAGGCTTGTGTGTGTGGGATGGTGGCACTGGATGTGCCTCCGTTGGGTGGGGGCCATGCACAGGGCGGGTACGTCGATGATTGCGCATTGTTGGTCACGGTGGGTGCACCAACTAAGATGTGTTGCCCTGTGTTCAATTCCTATGTCCGCATGATGATGGACTGTAGATGTGGGCAGACTACACATTGGTCGATGTGCTGTCTATATGCATGTGCCTTCACACCAGGCACAGCTGCCCCTGCACATGTGACCCCTGCTGGACTCGCTGCTGGGTCTGTGGAGCTGATGCACCTTCTGCGCGTGGGGCGGACAGCTCTCCTCACTTCCCTCATTGCGCATGTCATGACTTTGCCGCAGGTGACATGGATCATGGAGGGCCCACATGTACGCGTGGGTAGGCTACACATGATTGTTCACTGGTCGCCACCCCCAGTCAGTGTTTCAAATGGGAAGGTTGTCGTGCTGGTGGTATGTTCGATGTGGCGGATGGGCGGGCCTAGGTGCGGGCTTACATTCCGGACATGGGGGGTAGTTGGATTGGCGACTAGTTGCAGTACACACGGGACACGTCTCTTCCTTTCCACATCTGGGTCATCCCTTGTACTAACTGACAGTGATACAGTCATCTTCGCCCCAGCCCTCATGTCCTCCCTCGCTCCCCCAATATGCATGCTCACCTGCGAGGCTAGCGCTTGCACAGGCAGCCCCAAGCTCGCACCAGAGAGGGCAAGGAGTGTATGTGTGGGTCCAGTTGCACGAGTGGGCTGTCTCAGGGTATGATGTGTGGCGGGACGCCGTCCACCTGCGTGGTGCCCCAAATGGAGACCCGGCCTCCATGGACTATGCATCACAGTCTTCGCCTTCCGGATCCGCCACCTGCGACACCCAGTGGCTGTGGCTGCCCTTGCGGCCAGGCCGCGTCCGTCTGTGGCTGATGGCCCACACATTCACTCTTTGGCCTTTCTGGGGAGGGCTCGGGGTGGTGGCGCACGCGCTTGCACTTAGTCGCAATGGCATGTGGCGTGGTTGGTATGATGGGCAATGGATGGGATGGTGCGAGCCACCTCCCGTGACGTCAGTGCTGCTCGTGCTGTGGTGCGTCCCCCTACACTTCCATTTGACTTGTGCCATGCTAGACGTTGAGGTTCTATTGCCTGCGTGATATGACCAGGAGGAGCGCGAGGAGACCTCTCACACACCATGCTCCACTGCCATCCCGTGCCCTGTATCGCCTGTGCGGATTGACTATGTTGGGGTTACACCTGGTCGACTGGGGCTGTGTGTGCCTTGTCAAGGGGCATGGCGGGCGCACAACAGGATCCAGCTTGTCCACAGAGGGTGGGCTGAGGTGCGCCTGGTACCGCTTTGTACGTGTGCCCGGCTGCTGTGCACACACGTGTTCACTCCCCCGACAGGTGTCCTCTCACAATGCCCAGGGAAGCGGTGGTGTACTGTTCATGACCCCTCCCAACACGGCGTGCTCCAACTTGGCATGTGCGCATCTACCCGTCACACCCACCCACCTGAGCACTGCGTCCATACGACTTCACACGACACATGTGTGTCTTCCACAGTTGTGCTACTCATTTGCGTTGACATCCAATACCAGTGGACTACATGGTCATGTCACGACTGCCGTGTACTTCACATACTCTCATCCTCTCTCATTCGTACTTGTGAAATGAGTCAGCGGAGACAGTTTTGGTTTCAAACATTATATTGAGTCTTCTGTCCTCTGTGATGCAGTATAGTGGACACTACTGGCAGCGGAATACATGTTGAGGATATACTGAGCATGATTGCAAATGGGATAGGGTGTGGGGTTACATGTGATTGGCTGTTGCATGTGGGATGTGGGCTTCAGAGTGACATCTGCTTGGCCAAGGCTGTGCTAATGTACATTTACGTATAGCTGCGGAGCTGCGGACTTTGACACAGACGGTATACATGTAGCCTACCAGACCGCTTGGCATCATGGGCACAGTCCATCTCAGTTCCATGTGACAGGTTTGCTGCGGTTGTTCCTCATGCACGCGTGCATGTGAGATGACATCAGGGCATGTGCTTGCGTGCATGCAGCGGCGTGCCACTTGTTGTTGCACTGTGGTGGTTACTGGACATGTCACAGTCACTGGGGTCGTGTTGTTGTTGTATGCACTTGTCGTCCATGCAAAGGTCCTGGTATGGGATTCCCGGGCGGGGGTGGGAGGGGTGCAGCACCCACAGACTCCAGGCGACCTATTCATGTCCACTGAGCGGTGTGTGTGTCCATGGGTGCTGGATCCATGTCGTGTCCTGGTTGTTCGTGCAGTTCCGTCCATGTGGGTGCGATACACAGAGCCCATGCCACTGCCTCCCACGATGCATGCGGTGTTCCTGGATGTGATGGGGAACAGTGTGCATGTCCCGGTCATATCCGATGTCATGGCGATGTCGTTGATGGTGTGGTTACAGTTGCCGGTCGTTTGGTATGGCTGTTGTGGTGGTGACTGGCCAGTCCGTGCGGAAGCTAAGCATGAGTGCGGGGTTGGACATCATAGGTCAATCGGGAACCTGCGTTGTGGTCCGACGAATTTACAGGTTGTCAGGTATGCGATGCCGGTCCAGCAGGGCTTCCATGTCATTGGTGGTGTACATGTTTGCCAGCCAATGTAGCGGATGGTGGCTGTCAAGGTGTTGTTCGTAAGTTGTCCCTTGGAGGACCATGATGGGGCATGCTGGGTGACATTCGATGTAGCTGTTCTCGATGATCCGTCGTGTGGAGGCACAGTGGTCCCATTTCAGTGCGGGTGCGATGTTGGCCACATACGCCATGCCCCCATAGGCAGAGCAGGCCCTGTCGTGTGCGTCCAGAGGGAGGAGTAGTGGTAGCAGGTCCGCCTTCAGACATGCCGGGTTGGAGAGGCATATCTCCACGGGATGCTGGTAGGGACACCTCCGACAGTAGAAGACGGGCATGACGCAGCTGAACAATGTGATGCGGTAAGTCAGTCGGTAACTTACGTTCAGCAGGGACAGGAGATCGCATCCCAATGTATGAAACAGGTTGGTTTTGTACAGCTTGAGCTGTTCGGCGTAGTTGGGTAGGTGTGTTGCGGTTGCCATTTCGCAGCGGTGCGTTGTGGTGGCGTGCTCCGGCTGTGTGTGCAGTCTGCAATGTGCACGCTCCGAGGTTGCTGTGAGCTCTGTGTAGTCGTAGGGAGACAGGACTTGTGTTCTGTTGGCTTGTTTGGAGGACACGGGCCCTCTTCCCACATGCTTCTCAGACAGTTCAAGGTCAGTGATGTGTGACTCCTTCCAATTAACTTGCATGTGGCCGACATGGGGAGTGTTTTCTTCTTTCTTCCCCGTCCGTTGTGTGCTTCTGTGATATGCGCTATCTGCCCTGTGGTCGGTCTCCTCGGCAAGCCTGTGTTGGTCTATTCTTGGACAATGGCTGTATTCACCGGCTTCTGTCGTAGGGCTGTGGTTTCGGAGTTGGAATGGAAGGTCATTCAGTGCTGTCTGCTCTCCCTTGTGTGGGCGGCAGGCTGCCTTTCCGCTCTGCGTTGGGCCTTGTGTGTGAATGTTATTCTTGGGCCACCTGTTGTCGGTCCCCGGGCTCTTTGGTGTTCCGTTTTATATGTCTTGTTCATATGTGCAGGGTGGTATGGGTGTTTCAGTGTGGTACTGGCGTTCCTCTTCCCGAAGGGGCCCTGCTTCTCCTAGTTGGTGTTGCCGCCGCTGTGTGCTACGCCATGTTTGTTACACTGGGGTGTGTCCTGCTGTTGCGTGTCTTCACTGACATGTGTGCGTCGGTTGTGTGGCGTTGGGTGTTGTCCGTGAATTGGGCGTTGGGGACATGTCTGTGGCAGGCCTGTCACGTGTCATGTGCGTTCGGGGTGGGGCTGATGTGTGTGCTGCTTGGTTGTGTCCCTGTGTCTGTGTGCGACGCATGCATGGCGCTGCGGTTGGCCTCTGCGTTGTGCGCATGTGTGGCGGCGTCATCGCCGCTTTGGGGCCGTGACGGGGTTGTTGGTTCCTAGTCCCAGGTGGTGTGTACACATGTGTTACGCGATGTTATGATTTGGCCTGTGTGTCATATGTGGATGCAATGGTGGATGTGTAGTGTACACGCGCTGGTGGGGGTTGTCCGCTTTTCCGCCCTTGCACTGTGTGCGCTGTTTGCGTGCACTTGTTGTGTGTGTGCCTACCTGCGTCTCCGCGGTACGTTGCGTCCTTGGTGGTGCATCAGCAGGAGCATGGGGAGGGCCTGCAGTGCTGGATTCATGCTCGGGGAGCCGCTTCTTCGTTGTCCGTGCTCGGCGTCCGTGTTACCGCTTCGGTTTGTCGTACAGTATCTCTTGGCCGTGGGAGCCGTTTGTTTGCGGCATCGTAATTTATGCGCCGGGCGGGACGTGTTTCGTCGGACGGTGTGTGTCAGTTGAGCTGCGCCGCTACGTGTACGGGCGCACTTTGATGGCGGACGGTGTTGCTGGCTTGCCGGCGGTGTTTGGCCTACTTTTCGCATCGTAATTGGGCGGGCGTGTGTACTGCTGCGTGCCGGCGGTAACTGGTGGTTTTTGCATCCGCCAGCACGGCGGTTGTGCTTCCGCCCGCCATCGTAATGAGCCC
>CAWUFW010032961.1:0-13076 GCA_963921515.1 Calotriton arnoldi | reverse complement strand
TGCTTCGTTCAGTTACGTATTGCTAGGCATACCCATCCCAATTAGGGTGAAAAGTGTTACAGCAAACAAATGATGGACAGAATGCTGACAATGCAAACATTCTCCCCCAGTCAAAAGATCTGGGTTAAATCCATCGTTCTTTTGCCCACTACGCCACCCCAGTTTGGACATAACCATATGCAAATCAGTCTTGACCCCGTGCCCCATGGGAACAGTCCAGACTGAACTGCCAGGCCAGGTCCTCCCTGGACCGGAAACAAGCATCCTGGGACCGGTTTCAGGGTATGTCACCCTTCTTCAGCCAGACTAGCTTGAATCCAGTGGCGCAGTGAGCAAGGGACCCACGTCTGGGAATACCCATCCCACTTAGGGTTAAAAGTGTTACAGCAAACAAATGATGGACGGAATGCTGACAATGCAAACATTCTCCCCCAGTCAAAAGATCTGGGTTAAATCCATCGTTCTTTTGCCCACTACGCCACCCCAGTTTGGACCCAGCCATATGCAAATCAGTCTTGACCCTGTGCCCCATGGGAACAGTCCAGACCGAACTGCCAGGCCAGGTCCTCCCTGGACCGGAAACAAGCATCCTGGGACCAGGTTTCAGGGTATGTCACGCTTCTTCAGCCAGGCTAGCTTGAAACCAGTGGCGCAGTGAGCAAGGGACCCACGTCTGGTCATACCCATCCCACTTAGGGCGAAAAGTGTTACAGCAAACAAATGATGGACGGAATGCTGACAATGCAAACATTCTTCCCCAGTCAAAAGATCTTGGTTAAATCCATCGTTCTTTTGCCCACTACGCCACCCCAGTTTGGACCCAGCCATATGCAAATCAGTCTTGACCCTGTGCCTCATGGGAACAGTCCAGACCGAACTGCCAGGCCAGGTCCTCCCTGGACCGGAAACAAGCATCCTGGGACCGGTTTCAGGGTATGTCACCCTTCTTCAGCCAGACTAGCTTGAATCCAGAGGCGCAGTGAGCAAGGGACCCACGTCTGGGCATACCCATCCCACTTAGGGCGAAAAGTGTTACAGCAAACAAATGATGGACGGAATGCTGACAATGCAAACATTCTCCCCCAGTCAAAAGATCTGGGTTAAATCCATCGTTCTTTTGCCCACTACGCCACCCCAGTTTGGACCCAGCCATATGCAAATTAATCTTGACCCTGTGCCCCATGGGAACAGTCCAGACCGAACTGCCAGGCCAGGTCCTCCCTGGACCGGAAACAAGCATCCTGGGATAGGTTTCAGGGTATGTCACCCTTCTTCAGCCAGGCTAGCTTGAATCCAGTGGCGCAGTGAGCAGGGGACCCACTTCTGGGCATACCCATCCCACTTAGGGCAAAAAGTGTTACAGCAAACAAATGATGGACGGAATGCTGACAATGCAAACATTCTCCCCCAGTCAAAAGATCTGGGTTAAATCCATCGATCTTTTGCCCACTACGCCACCTCACTTTGGACCCAGCCATATGCAAATCAGTATTGACCCTGTGCCCCATGGGAACAGTCCAGAACGAACTCCCAGGCCAGGTCCTACCTGGACTGGAAACAAGCATCCTGGGACCGGTTTCAGGGTATGTCACCCTTCTTCAGCCAGGCTAGCTTGAATCCAATGGTGCAGTGATCAAGGGACCCACGTCTGGGCATACCCATCCCAATTAGGGTGAAAAGTGTTACAACAAACAAATGATGGACAGAATGCTGACAATGCAAACATTCTCCCCCAGTCAAAAGATCTGGGTTAAATCCATCGTTCTTTTGCCCACTACGCCACCCCAGATTGGACATAGCCATATGCAAATCAGTCTTGACCCTGTGCCCCATGGGAACAGTCCAGACTGAACTGCCAGGCCAGGTCCTCCCTGGACCGGAAACAAGCATCCTGGGACCGGTTTCAGGGTATGTCACCCTTCTTCAGCCAGACTAGCTTGAATCCAGTGGCGCAGTGAGCAAGGGACCCACGTCTGGGCATACCCATCCCACTTAGGGTTAAAAGTGTTACAGCAAACAAATGATGGACGGAATGCTGACAATGCAAACATTCTCCCCCAGTCAAAAGATCTGGGTTAAATCCATCGTTCTTTTGCCCACTACGCCACCCCAGTTTGGACCCAGCCATATGCAAATCAGTCTTGACCCTGTGCCCCATGGGAACAGTCCAGACCGAACTGCCAGGCCAGGTCCTCCCTGGACCGGAAACAAGCATCCTGGGACCAGGTTTCAGGGTATGTCACCCTTCTTCAGCCAGGCTAGCTTGAAACCAGTGGCGCAGTGAGCAAGGGACCCACGTCTGGGTATACCCATCCCACTTAGGGCGAAAAGTGTTACAGAAAACAAATGATGGACGGAATGCTGACAATGCAAACATTCTTCCCTCAGTCAAAAGATCTGGGTTAAATCCATCGTTCTTTTGCCCACTACGCCACCCCAGTTTGGACCCAGCCATATGCAAATCAGTCTTGACCCTGTGCCCCATGGGAACAGTCCAGACCGAACTGCCAGGCCAGGTCCTCCCTGGACCGGAAACAAGCATCCTGGGACCGGTTTCAGGGTATGTCACCCTTCTTCAGCCAGGCTAGCTTGAATCCAGTGGCGCAGTGAGCAAGGGACCCACGTCTGGGCATACCCATCCCACTTAGGGCGAAAAGTGTTACAGCAAACAAATGATGGACGGAATGCTGACAATGCAAACATTCTCCCCCAGTCAAAAGATCTGGGTTAAATCCATTGTTCTTTTGCCCACTACGCCACCCCAGTTTGGACCCAGCCATATGCAAATCAGTCTTGACCCTGTGCCCCATGGGAACAGTCCAGACCGAACTGCCAGGCCAGGTCCTCCCTGGACCGGAAACACGCATCCTGGGACCGGTTTCAGGGTATGTCACCCTTCTTCAGCCAGGCTAGCTTGAATCCAGTGGCGCAGTGAGCAAGGGACCCACGTCTGGGCATACCCATCCCACTTAGGGTGAAAAGTGTTACAGCAAACAAATGATGGACGGAATGCTGACAATGCAAACATTCTCCCCCAGTCAAAAGATCTGGGTTAAATCCATCGTTCTTTTGCCCACTACGCCACCCCAGTTTGGACCCAGCCATATGCAAATCAGTCTTGACCCTGTGCCCCATGGGAACAGTCCAGACCGAACTGCCAGGCCAGGTCCTCCCTAGACCGGAAACAAGCATCCTGGGACCAGGTTTCAGGGTATGTCACCCTTCTTCAGCCAGGCTAGCTTGAAACCAGTGGCGCAGTGAGCAAGGGACCCACGTCTGGGTATACCCATCCCACTTAGGGCGAAAAGTGTTACAGAAAACAAATGATGGACGGAATGCTGACAATGCAAACATTCTTCCCTCAGTCAAAAGATCTGGGTTAAATCCATCGTTCTTTTGCCCACTACGCCACCCCAGTTTGGACCCAGCCATATGCAAATCAGTCTTGACCCTGTGCCCCATGGGAACAGTCCAGACCGAACTGCCAGGCCAGGTCCTCCCTGGACCGGAAACAAGCATCCTGGGACCGGTTTCAGCGTATGTCACCCTTCTTCAGCCAGGCTAGCTTGAATCCAGTGGTGCAGTGAGCAAGGGACCCACGTCTGGGCATACCCATCCCACTTAGGGCGAAAAGTGTTACAGCAAACAAATGATGGACGGAATGCTGACAATGCAAACATTCTCCCCCAGTCAAAAGATCTGGGTTAAATCCATTGTTCTTTTGCCCACTACGCCACCCCAGTTTGGACCCAGCCATATGCAAATCAGTCTTGACCCTGTGCCCCATGGGAACAGTCCAGACCGAACTGCCAGGCCAGGTCCTCCCTGGACCGGAAACACGCATCCTGGGACCGGTTTCAGGGTATGTCACCCTTCTTCAGCCAGGCTAGCTTGAATCCAGTGGCGCAGTGAGCAAGGGACCCACGTCTGGGCATACCCATCCCACTTAGGGCAAAAAGTGTTACAGCAAACAAATGATGGACGAAATGCTGACAATGCAAACATTCTCCCCCAGTCAAAAGATCTGGGTTAAATCCATCGATCTTTTGCCCACTACGCCACCCCAGTTTGGACCCAGCCATATGCAAATCAGTATTGACCCTGTGCCCCATGGGAACAGTCCAGAACGAACTCCCAGGCCAGGTCCTCCCTGGACTGGAAACAAGCATCCTGGGACCGGTTTCAGGGTATGTCACCCTTCTTCAGCCAGGCTAGCTTGAATCCAATGGTGCAGTGATCAAGGGACCCACGTCTGGGCATACCCATCCCAATTAGGGTGAAAAGTGTTACAGCAAACAAATGATGGACAGAATGCTGACAATGCAAACATTCTCCCCCAGTCAAAAGATCTGGGTTAAATCCATCGTTCTTTTGCCCACTACGCCACCCCTGTTTGGACATAGCCATATGCAAATCAGTCTTGACCCCGTGCCCCATGGGAACAGTCCAGACTGAACTGCCAGGCCAGGTCCTCCCTGGACCGGAAACAAGCATCCTGGGACCGGTTTCAGGGTATGTCACCCTTCTTCAGCCAGACTAGCTTGAATCCAGTGGCGCAGTGAGCAAGGGACCCACGTCTGGGCATACCCATCCCACTTAGGGTTAAAAGTGTTACAGCAAACAAATGATGGACGGAATGCTGACAATGCAAACATTCTCCCCCAGTCAAAAGATCTGGGTTAAATCCATCGTTCTTTTGCCCACTACGCCACCCCAGTTTGGACCCAGCCATATGCAAATCAGTCTTGACCCTGTGCCCCATGGGAACAGTCCAGACCGAACTGCCAGGCCAGGTCCTCCCTGGACCGGAAACAAGCATCCTGGGACCAGGTTTCAGGGTATGTCACCCTTCTTCAGCCAGGCTAGCTTGAAACCAGTGGCGCAGTGAGCAAGGGACCCACGTCTGGTCATACCCATCCCACTTAGGGCGAAAAGTGTTACAGCAAACAAATGATGGACGGAATGCTGACAATGCAAACATTCTTCCCCAGTCAAAAGATCTGGGTTAAATCCATCGTTCTTTTGCCCACTACGCCACCCCAGTTTGGACCCAGCCATATGCAAATCAGTCTTGACCCTGTGCCCCATGGGAACAGTCCAGACCGAACTGCCAGGCCAGGTCCTCCCTGGACCGGAAACAAGCATCCTGGGACCGGTTTCAGGGTATGTCACCCTTCTTCAGCCAGGCTAGCTTGAATCCAGTGGCGCAGTGAGCAAGGGACCCACGTCTGGGCATACCCATCCCACTTAGGGCGAAAAGTGTTACAGCAAACAAATGATGGACGGAATGCTGACAATGCAAACATTCTCCCCCAGTCAAAAGATCTGGGTTAAATCCATCGTTCTTTTGCCCACTACGCCACCCCAGTTTGGACCCAGCCATATGCAAATCAGTCTTGACCCTGTGCCCCATGGGAACAGTCCAGACCGAACTGCCAGGCCAGGTCCTCCCTAGACCGGAAACAAGCATCCTGGGACCAGGTTTCAGGGTATGTCACCCTTCTTCAGCCAGGCTAGCTTGAATCCAGTGGTGCAGTGATCAAGGGACCCACGTCTGGGCATACCCATCCCAATTAGGGTGAAAAGTGTTACAACAAACAAATGATGGACAGAATGCTGACAATGCAAACATTCTCCCCCAGTCAAAAGATCTGGGTTAAATCCATCGTTCTTTTGCCCACTACGCCACCCCAGATTGGACCTAGCCATATGCAAATCAGTCTTGACCCTGTGCCCCATGGGAACAGTCCAGACTGAACTGCCAGGCCAGGTCCTCCCTGGACCGGAAACAAGCATCCTGGGACCGGTTTCAGGGTATGTCACCCTTCTTCAGCCAGACTAGCTTGAATCCAGTGGCGCAGTGAGCAAGGGACCCACGTCTGGGCATACCCATCCCACTTAGGGTGAAAAGTGTTACAGCAAACAAATGATGGACGGAATGCTGACAATGCAAACATTCTCCCCCAGTCAAAAGATCTGGGTTAAATCCATCGTTCTTTTGCCCACTACGCCACCCCAGTTTGGACCCAGCCATATGCAAATCAGTCTTGACCCTGTGCCCCATGGGAACAGTCCAGACCGAACTGCCAGACCAGGTCCTCCCTGGACCGGAAACAAGCATCCTGGGACCGGTTTCAGGGTATGTCACCCTTCTTCAGCCAGGCTAGCTTGAATCCAGTGGCGCAGTGAGCAAGGGACCCACGTCTGGGCATACCCATCCCAATTAGGGTGAAAAGTGTTACAGCAAACAAATGATGGACAGAATGCTGACAATGCAAACATTCTACCCCAGTCAAAAGATCTGGGCTAAATCCATCGTTCTTTTGCCCACTACGCCACCCCAGTTTGGACCCAGCCATATGCAAATCAGTCTTGACCCTGTGCCCCATGGGAACAGTCCAGTACCGAACTGCCAGGCCAGGACCTCCCTGGACCGGAAACAAGCATCCTGGGACCGGTTTCAGGGTATGTCACCCTTCTTCAGCCAGGCTAGCTTGAATCCAGTGGCGCAGTGAGCAAGGGACCCACGTCTGGGCATACCCATCCCACTTAGGGCAAAAAGTGTTACAGAAAACAAATGATGGACGGAATGCTGACAATGCAAACATTCTTCCCCAGTCAAAAGATCTGGGTTAAATCCATCGTTCTTTTGCCCACTACGCCACCCCAGTTTGGACCCAGCCATATGCAAATCAGTCTTGACCCTGTGCCCCATGGGAACAGTCCAGACCGAACTGCCAGGCCAGGTCCTCCCTAGACCGGAAACAAGCATCCTGGGACCGGTTTCAGGGTATGTCACCCTTCTTCAGCCAGGCTAGCTTGAATCCAGTGGCGCAGTGAGCAAGGGACCCACGTCTGGGCATACCCATCCCACTTAGGGTGAAAAGTGTTACAGCAAACAAATGATGGACGGAATGCTGACAATGCAAACATTCTCCCCCAGTCAAAAGATCTGGGTTAAATCCATCGTTCTTTTGCCCACTACGCCACCCCAGTTTGGACCCAGCCATATGCAAATCAGTCTTGACCCTGTGCCCCATGGGAACAGTCCAGACCGAACTGCCAGGCCAGGTCCTCCCTGGACCGGAAACAAGCATCCTGGGACCGGTTTCAGGGTATGTCACCCTTCTTCAGCCAGGCTAGCTTGAATCCAGTGGTGCAGTGAGCAAGGGACCCACGTCTGGGCATACCCATCCCACTTAGGGCGAAAAGTGTTACAGCAAACAAATGATGGACGGAATGCTGACAATGCAAACATTCTCCCCCAGTCAAAAGATCTGGGTTAAATCCATTGTTCTTTTGCCCACTACGCCACCCCAGTTTGGACCCAGCCATATGCAAATCAGTCTTGACCCTGTGCCCCATGGGAACAGTCCAGACCGAACTGCCAGGCCAGGTCCTCCCTGGACCGGAAACAAGCATCCTGGGACCGGTTTCAGGGTATGTCACCCTGCTTCAGCCAGGCTAGCTTGAATCCAGTGGCGCAGTGAGCAAGGGACCCACGTCTGGGCATACCCATCCCACTTAGGGCGAAAAGTGTTACAGAAAACAAATGATGGACGGAATGCTGACAATGCAAACATTCTTCCCCCAGTCAAAAGATCTCGGTTAAATCCATCGTTCTTTTGCCCACTACGCCACCCCAGTTTGGACCCAGCCATATGCAAATCAGTCTTGACCCTGTGCCCCATGGGAACAGTCCAGACTGAACTGCCAGGCCAGGTCCTCCCTGGACCGGAAACAAGCATCCTGGGACCGGTTTCAGGGTATGTCACCCTTCTTCAGCCAGGCTAGCTTGAATCCAGTGGCGCAGTGAGCAAGGGACCCACGTCTGGGCATACCCATCCCACTTAGGGCGAAAAGTGTTACAGCAAACAAATGATGGACGGAATGCTGACAATGCAAACATTCTCCCCCAGTCAAAAGATCTGGGTTAAATCCATCATTCTTTTGCCCACTACGCCACCCCAGTTTGGACCCAGCCATATGCAAATCAGTCTTGACCCTGTGCCCCATGGGAACAGTCCAGACCGAACTGCCAGGCCAGGTCCTCCCTGGACCGGAAACAAGCATCCTGGGACCGGTTTCAGGGTATGTTCACCCTTCTTCAGCCAGGCTAGCTTGAATCCAGTGGCGCAGTGAGCAAGGGACCCACGTCTGGGCATACCCATCCCACTTAGGGCGAAAAGTGTTACAGCAAACAAATGATGGACGGAATGCTGACAATGCAAACATTCTCCCCCAGTCAAAAGATCTGGGTTAAATCCATCATTCTTTTGCCCACTACGCCACCCCAGTTTGGACCCAGCCATATGCAAATCAGTATTGACCCTGTGCCCCATGGGAACAGTCCAGACCGAACTGCCAGGCCAGGTCCTCCCTGGACCGGAAACAAGCATCCTGGGACCGGTTTCAGGGTATGTCACCCTTCTTCAGCCAGGCTAGCTTGAATCCAGTGGCACAGTGAGCAAGGGACCCACGTCTGGGCATACCCATCCCACTTAGGGCGAAAAGTGTTACAGCAAACAAATGATGGACGGAATGCTGACAATGCAAACATTCTCCCCCAGTCAAAAGATCTGGGTTAAATCCATCACTCTTTTGCCCACTACGCCACCCCAGTTTGGACCCAGCCATATGCAAATCAGTCTTGACCCTGTGCCCCATGAGAACAGTCCAGACCGAACTGCCAGGCCAGGTCCTCCCTGGACCGGAAACAAGCATCCTGGGACCGGTTTCAGGGTATGTCACCCTTCTTCAGCCAGGCTAGCTTGAATCCAGTGGCGCAGTGAGCAAGGGACCCACGTCTGGGCATACCCATCCCAATTAGGGTGAAAAGTGTTACAGCAAACAAATGATGGACAGAATGCTGACAATGCAAACATTCTCCCCCAGTCAAAAGATCTGGGTTAAATCCATCGTTCTTTTGCCCACTACGCCACCCCAGTTTGGACCCAGCCATATGCAAATCAGTCTTGACCCTGTGCCCCATGGGAACAGTCCAGACTGAACTGCCAGGCCAGGTCCTCCCTGGACAGGAAACAAGCATCCTGGGACCAGGTTTCAGGGTATGTCACCCTTCTTCAGCCAGGCTAGCTTGAAACCAGTGGCGCAGTGAGCAAGGGACCCACGTCTGGTCATACCCATCCCACTTAGGGCGAAAAGTGTTACAGCAAACAAATGATGGACGGAATGCTGACAATGCAAACATTCTTCCCCAGTCAAAAGATCTGGGTTAAATCCATCGTTCTTTTGCCCACTACGCCACCCCAGTTTGGACCCAGCCATATGCAAATCAGTCTTGACCCTGTGCCCCATGGGAACAGTCCAGACCGTACTGCCAGGCCAGGTCCTCCCTGGACCGGAAACAAGCATCCTGGGACCGGTTTCAGGGTATGTCACCCTTCTTCAGCCAGGCTAGCTTGAATCCAGTGGCGCAGTGAGCAAGGGACCCACGTCTGGGCATACCCATCCCACTTAGGGCAAAAAGTGTTACAGCAAACAAATGATGGACGAAATGCTGACAATGCAAACATTCTCCCCCAGTCAAAAGATCTGGGTTAAATCCATCGATCTTTTGCCCACTACGCCACCCCAGTTTGGACCCAGCCATATGCAAATCAGTCTTGACCCTGTGCCCCATGGGAACAGTCCAGACCGAACTGCCAGTCCAGGACCTCCCTGGACCGGAAACAAGCATCCTGGGACCGGTTTCAGGGTATGTCACCCTTCTTCAGCCAGGCTAGCTTGAATCCAGTGGCGCAGTGAGCAAGGGACCCACGTCTGGGTATACCCATCCCACTTAGGGCGAAAAGTGTTACAGAAAACAAATGATGGACGGAATGCTGACAATGCAAACATTCTTCCCCCAGTCAAAAGATCTGGGTTAAATCCATTGTTCTTTTGCCCACTACGCCACCCCAGTTTGGACCCAGCCATATGCAAATCAGTCTTGACCCTGTGCCCCATGGGAACAGTCCAGACCGAACTGCCAGGCCAGGTCCTCCCTGGACCAGAAACAAGCATCCTGGGACCGGTTTAGGGTATGTCACCCTTCTTCAGCCAGGCTAGCTTGAATCCAGTGGCGCAGTGAGCAAGGGACCCACGTCTGGGCATACCCATCCCACTTAGGGCGAAAAGTGTTACAGAAAACAAATGATGGACGGAATGCTGACAATGCAAACATTCTTCCCCAGTCAAAAGATCTGGGTTAAATCCATCGTTCTTTTGCCCACTACGCCACCCCAGTTTGGACCCAGCCATATGCAAATCAGTATTGACCCTGTGCCCCATGGGAACAGTCCAGACCGAACTGCCAGGCCAGGTCCTCCCTGGACCGGAAACAAGCATCCTGGGACCGGTTTCAGGGTATGTCATCCTTCTTCAGCCAGGCTAGCTTGAATCCAGTGGCGCAGTGAGCAAGGGACCCACGTCTGGGCATACCCATCCCACTTAGGGTGAAAAGTGTTACAGCAAACAAATGATGGACGGAATGCTGACAATGCAAACATTCTCCCCCAGTCGAAAGATCTGGGTTAAATCCATCGTTCTTTTGCCCACTACGCCACCCCAGTTTGGACCCAGCCATATGCAAATCAGTCTTGACCCTGTGCCCCATGGGAACAGTCCAGACCGAACTGCCAGGCCAGGTCCTCCCTGGACCGGAAACATGCATCCTGGGACCGGTTTCAGGGTATGTCACCCTTCTTCAGCCAGGCTAGCTTGAATCCAGTGGCGCAGTGAGCAAGGGACCCACGTCTGGGCATACCCATCCCACTTAGAGCGAAAAGTGTTACAGCAAACAAATGATGGACGGAATGCTGACAATGCAAACATTCTTCCCCAGTCAAAAGATCTGGGTTAAATCCATCGTTCTTTTGCCCACTACGCCATCCCAGTTTGGACCCAGCCATATGCAAATCAGTCTTGACCCTGTGCCCCATGGGAACAGTCCAGACCGAACTGCCAGGCCAGGTCCTCCCTGGACCGGAAACAAGCATCCTGGGACCGGTTTCAGGATATGTCACCCTTCTTCAGCCAGGCTAGCTTGAATCCAGTGGTGCAGTGAGCAAGGGACCCACGTCTGGGCATACCCATCCCACTTAGGGCGAAAAGTGTTACAGCAAACAAATGATGGACGGAATGCTGACAATGCAAACATTCTCCCCCAGTCAAAAGATCTGGGTTAAATCCATCGTTCTTTTGCCCACTACGCCACCCCAGTTTGGACCCAGCCATATGCAAATCAGTCTTGACCCTGTGCCCCATGGGAACAGTCCAGACCGAACTGCCAGGCCAGGTCCTCCCTGGACCGGAAACAAGCATCCTGGGACCGGTTTCAGGGTATGTCACCCTTCTTCAGCCAGGCTAGCTTGAATCCAGTGGCGCAGTGAGCAAGGGACCCACGTCTGGGCATACCCATCCCACTTAGGGCAAAAAGTGTTACAGCAAACAAATGATGGACGAAATGCTGACAATGCAAACATTCTCCCCCAGTCAAAAGATCTGGGTTAAATCCATCGTTCTTTTGCCCACTACGCCACCCCAGTTTGGACCTAGCCATATGCAAATCAGTCTTGACCCTGTGCCCCATGGGAACAGTCCAGACTGAACTGCCAGGCCAGGTCCTCCCTGGACCGGAAACAAGCATCCTGGGACCGGTTTCAGGGTATGTCACCCTTCTTCAGCCAGACTAGCTTGAATCCAGTGGCGCAGTGAGCAAGGGACCCACGTCTGGGCATACCCATCCCACTTAGGGTGAAAAGTGTTACAGCAAACAAATGATGGACGGAATGCTGACAATGCAAACATTCTCCCCCAGTCAAAAGATCTGGGTTAAATCCATCGTTCTTTTGCCCACTACGCCACCCCAGTTTGGACCCAGCCATATGCAAATCAGTCTTGACCCTGTGCCCCATGGGAACAGTCCAGACCGAACTGCCAGGCCAGGTCCTCCCTGGACCGGAAACAAGCATCCTGGGACCAGGTTTCAGGGTATGTCACCCTTCTTCAGCCAGGCTAGCTTGAAACCAGTGGCGCAGTGAGCAAGGGACCCACGTCTGGTCATACCCATCCCACTTAGGGCGAAAAGTGTTACAGCAAACAAATGATGGACGGAATGCTGACAATGCAAACATTCTTCCCCAGTCAAAAGATCTGGGTTAAATCCATCGTTCTTTTGCCCACTACGCCACCCCAGTTTGGACCCAGCCATATGCAAATCAGTCTTGACCCTGTGCCCCATGGGAACAGTCCAGACCGAACTGCCAGGCCAGGTCCTCCCTGGACCGGAAACAAGCATCCTGGGACCGGTTTCAGGGTATGTCACCCTTCTTCAGCCAGGCTAGCTTGAATCCAGTGGCGCAGTGAGCAAGGGACCCACGTCTGGGCATACCCATCCCACTTAGGGCGAAAAGTGTTACAGCAAACAAATGATGGACGGAATGCTGACAATGCAAACATTCTCCCCCAGTCAAAAGATCTGGGTTAAATCCATCGTTCTTTTGCCCACTACGCCACCCCAGTTTGGACCCAGCCATATGCAAATCAGTCTTGACCCTGTGCCCCATGTGAACAGTCCAGACCGAACTGCCAGGCCAGGTCCTCCCTGGACCGGAAACAAGCATCCTGGGACCTGTTTCAGGGTATGTCACCCTTCTTCAGCCAGGCTAGCTTGAATCCAGTGGCGCAGTGAGCAAGGGACCCACGTCTGGGCATACCCATCCCGCTTAGGGCGAAAAGTGTTACAGCAAACAAATGATGGACGGAATGCTGACAATGCAAACATTCTCCCCCAGTCAAAAGATCTGGGTTAAATCCATCACTCTTTTGCCCACTACGCCACCCCAGTTTGGACCCAGCCATATGCAAATCAGTCTTGACCCTGTGCCCCATGAGAACAGTTCAGACCGAACTGCCAGGCCAGGTCCTCCCTGGACCGGAAACAAGCATCCTGGGACCCGTTTCAGGGTATGTCACCCTTCTTCAGCCAGGCTAGCTTGAATCCAGTGGCGCAGTGAGCAAGGGACCCACGTCTGGGCATACCCATCCCACTTAGGGCAAAAAGTGTTACAGCA
>CAWUFW010032960.1:0-13077 GCA_963921515.1 Calotriton arnoldi | reverse complement strand
GAATCACTGACAAAATATCGAAGGTCAAAAATCGACCTACAAAAATATCGCAACAAAAATATCGATGTCAAGAATATCGACATCCTATCTACAACATGGTAAGTACAAAAATATCGAAAAAAATATATCGATGTCAAAAATATCGTTATAAAAAAATATCGTTTTTTTTGTGTTAAAAATAATATGTAAAGTAAACTAAATAATACTTATAATTAAAATAAACATAGTTAAAAAGATTTGATAATATTTAAAATTAATAAGTAACATATATAATTAAATAAAACATTAATTAAACATATACAAATAATATATAATATATATACTTACTTAATAATAAGTTTCAATAATTATTTTAATAAATTATAAATTATTAAAAAATATTATAAATTACAAATACATCTATACACATAAAACAATAACATAAATAAAAATTAAATAATTATGTATAACAAATTAAAAAATTAAATTTACTTTTAATATTTTTTAAATTAATGATATACTATATTAACTAAAATAATTCAAAAAATATTAAATAGCGTAGGGAATAAAACTACTATTACAAGTCCCAAAAAACAACACTAAGAAAAATATTGGATAGCGTAGGGGTAAAAATTACTATTCCCACTCCAGAGAGTGCAACAGTAGGGAAAGTGTTGGATAGCGTAGGGGTAAAAATTACTATTCCCACTCCAGAGAGTGCAACAGTAGGGAAAGTGTTGGATAGCGTAGGGGTAAAAATTACTATTCCAACTCCAAAAAGTGCAACAGTAGGGAAAGTGTTGGATAGCGTAGGGGTAGAAATTACTATTCCCACTACAGGAGTGCAACAGTAGGGAAAGTGTTGGATAGCGTAGGGGTAAAAATTACTATTCCCACTCCAGAGAGTGCAACAGTAGGGAAAGTGTTGGATAACGTAGGGGTAGGAATTACTATTCCCACTCCAGGGAGTGCAACAGTAGGGAAAGTGTTGGATAGCGTAGGGGTAAAAATTACTATTCCCACTCCAGGGAGTGCAACAGTAGGGAAAGTGTTGGATAGCGTAGGGGTAAAAATTACTATTCCAACTCCAGAGAGTGCAACAGTAGGGAAATTGTTGGATAGCGTAGGGGTAAAAATTACTATTCCCACTCCAGGGAGTGCAACAGTAGGGAAAGTGTTGGATAGCGTGAGGGTAAAAATTACTATTCCCACTCCAGGGAGTGCAACAGTAGGGAAAGTGTTGGATAGCGTAGGGGTAGAAATTACTATTCCCACTCCAGGGAGTGCAACAGTAGGGCAAGTGTTGGATAGCGTAGGGGTAAAAATTACTATTCCAACTCCAGAGAGTGCAACAGTAGGGAAATTGTTGGATAGCGTAGGGGTAAAAATTACTATTCCCACTCCAGGGAGTGCAACAGTAGGGAAAGTGTTGGATAGCGTAGGGGTAAAAATTACTATTCCAACTCCAGAGAGTGCAACAGTAGGGAAAGTGTTGGATAGCGTAGGGGTAAAAATTACTATTCCAACTCCAGAGAGTGCAACAGTAGGGAAAGTGTTGGATAGCGTAGAAGTAAATAACATACTTATAAATAAATTAATTTTTTAAAATAATTAATGAATTATAAAATAACTCTACTATTTACCAATACCAATAAATATTTATTAAAAACATAATTACCAATAGAAAATGTATTAACAATAAATTACTTAACATAATGATCAATTAATCAATTAATAAAAATGAAAAAATAATTATTAAAAAATAATTACCAATTAATAATTGATTACCAATTATCAATTAATTAACAATAATATAATTATCAATACCAATTAATTAAAATAAATTATAAATTAATTGCATTTAAATTACATGATGATTAATTAATCAATTAATAAAAATTAATCATTAATAAATTAAAATGAATTACCAATTATTGATTAATTAACAATTATATAATTATCAATAACAATTAATTAAAATAAATTATAACTTAATTACATTTAAATTACATGATAATCAATTAATCAATTAATAAAAATTAATAACCAATTAATAAAAATTAATTACCAATTATTAATGAATTAACAATAATATAATTAACAATACCAATTAATTAAAATAAATTATAACTTAATTACAATTAAATTACTTCCCACCCTATTCCCCTATAAACCCACAACCCGCTACAGAACTTAAACGCTCAAAAATATTTAAAATTAATTTATAATTCCTAAAAATTAATAATTAATTTAGTATAATTAAATTACTTCCCACCCTATTCCCCTATAAACCCACAACCCGCTACAGTACAAAAAAAAAAAAAAACTTAAAAAAATTAATTTATTAACATATAAAAATTGTATACATTTATTTCTAAACAATTAAAACACTTAACAAAAACACATATAACACATACATATTAAAAACATCACAAAAAACATAACAATAATACAGATATCGATATTGGTAACATCGATATTAGTAACATCGATATATTTGATTTCGATATTACTAACTTCGATATTATTAACATCGATATAAAGTAATTCGATATTACTTACCTTAGGGTCGATATTCTGTCCATCGATATTCTGTCCCATCGATATTCTGTCCCTTCGATATTTAAATATCGATATTATGGTATATCGATATTTAAATTTCGATATTTTGACTGCCCACCCTGTGTGTTCCTGTTGCCATCGTAACATGTGTACATTCTAGAGCTTTGCTTTGTGATGTAACTTTAAAATGGCTGCTTGAAGTTGCATAATGTTAGCCTCCGTGTCTTTAATGAAATCCAGATTCTCTGGTCATGGTAATAGGAGAATCGCAATTCTAAGCGCTACATTTTTTTTAAAATACGGTTTTAGCCAATTCTGTATTGGACACCCACACAAGTGAGATATCATTTTACTCAGGAGACTGAGGGGAACGCTGTGGGCTAGGACATTTGTGCCGGCACGGTGATTCCATGCAAAAATATGTAGAAAATGTGTTTTTTTCAGCTAAATTTGAGGTTTGCAGGGGATTCTGGTAGAAAAACATTGGGGAATGCACGCAAGCCATACCTCGCTAGACTCCCCGGGTGTCTAGTTTTCAGAAATGTGTGGGTTTGGTAGTTTCCCAAGGTGGCCACCGAGCCCGGGGCCGAAAACCCAGGTGACCCCTTGCAAAACCAGGTTGTTTTGTGATAGGTAAATTTGATGTCTCCTCAATACGTTTTGGACCCTTGCCTGTCGCAGGTACTTTACCCACCCACGTGACTGAGGTACCATTTTTATCGGGAGATCTTGGGGAATGCTGGGTGGTAGGAAATTTGTGGACCCATGGAAATTCCAGAACTTTCCCACACAGAAATTTGAGAAAATTTGATTTTTTCAGCTAAATTTGAGGTTTGCAGGGGATTCTGGGTAGGAAAACTTTGGGGGGTCCATGCAAGCCATACCTCTCTGGACTCCCCCAGGTGTCTAGTTTTCAGAAATGTGTGGGTTTGGTAGTTTTCCAAGATGGCCGCCGAGCCCGGGGCCAAAAACCCAGGTTACCCCCCTTGCAAAACCAGGTTGTTTTGTGATAGGTAATTTTGATGTCTCCTCAATAAAAATTGGGTCCTTGCCTGTTGCGGGTACTCTGACCCACCCACGCGAGTGAGGTACCATTTTATAGGGAGACCTGGGGGAACGCTGGGTGGTAGGAAATTTGTGGATCCATGCAGATTCCTGAACTTACCCACACAGAAATGTGAGGAAAATGTGGTATTTTTGACAAAGTATGAGGTTTGCAAGGGATTCTGGGTAACAGAAGCTGGTGAGAGTCAGACAAGTCACCCTATCCTGGATTCCCCTGGGTGTCTAGTTTTAAAAAATGTATAGGTTTGCTAGGTTTCCCTAGCTGCCAGCAGAGCTAGGGTTCAAAATCTACAGCTAGGCACTTTGCTAAAAAAGGATCCGTTTTCACTGTGAAAATGTGGTGTGTCCACATTGCGATTTTGGCCGTTTCCTGTCGCTGGCACTAGGCCTACGCACACAAGTGAGGTACCATTTTTCTTGGAAGTCCTGGGGAATGCGGGGTGGGTAGAATTTTGTGGATCTACGCAGATTCCAGAACTTTCCACCACAGAAATGTTAGGAAAATTTGTTTTTTTTGACAAATTTTGAGGTTTGCAAGGGATTCTGGGTAACAGAACCTGGTGAGAGCCAGACAAGTCACACCATCCTGGATTCCCCTGGGTGTCTAGTTTTCAACAATTTATAGGTTTACTAGGTTTCCCTAGGTGCCGGCAGAGCTAGGGTTCAAAATCTACAGCTAGGCACTTTGCAAAAAAGGGTCCATTTTCACTGTGAAAATGTGGTGTGTCCACATTGCGTTTTGGGCCGTTTCCTGTTGCTGGCACTAGGCCTAACCACACAAGTCAGGAACTATTTTTCTCAGAAGACTTTAGGGAATGCGGGGTGGGTGTAATTTTGTGGATCTACACATATTCCAGAACTTTCCACCACAGAAATTTGAGAAAAATTTGGGTTTTTTGTACACATTTTGAAGTTTGCAAGGGATTCTGGGTAACAGAACCTGGTGAGAGCCAGAAAAGGCACCCCATTATGAATTTCCCTCTGTGTCTAGTTTTCAAAAATGTATAGGTTTGCTAGGTTTCCCTAGGTGCCGGCAGAGCTAGGGTTCAAATTCTACAGCTAGGCACTTTGCTAAAAAAGGGTCCGTTTCAACTGTGAAAATGTGATGTGCCCACGTTGCGTTTTGGGCCGTTTCCTGTCGCTGGCACTAGGCCTACCCACACAAGTGAGGTACCATTTTTCTTGGAAGACTTTGGGGAATACGGGGTGGGTGGAATTTTGTGGATCCATGCAGATTCCAGAACTTTCCACCACAGAAATGTGAGGAAAATGTATTTTTTATTTACAAATTGAGGTTCGCAAGGTATTCTGGGTAACAGAACCTGGTGAGAGGAACACAAGTCACCCGATCCTGTATTCCCCTTGGTGGCTAGTTTTCAAAAATGTACAGGTTTGCTAGGTTTCCCTATGTGCCGGCTGGGCTAGGGCTCAAAATCCACAGGTAGGCACATTGCTAAAAACAAGGCTGTGCCTAGTGGGCTTTCTGCCGCTCTGGGGAAAATCGAGGGGGTTTGCCCCAATATGCAGAAAGACTGTGGCTATTAGTTTGGGGGTGAGGGCTGCCACAGCCCCCACCCCCACACATAAAAGCCAGCATAATCGCTGGTGCCTAGTGTGCTCTCTGACGCCCCCTGGGGGGCAGATCAGGGGCTACTGCTCCCAATCTGTCTCCTGGGGAGACAGAAAGGCTGTGGCATTTTTGGGGGCATGCTGGGGGCATTGGCAGCCCACACCCCTGAATTAAAAAAATATTCCCTGATGCCTATTGGTCTTTCTGCCCCCCCGAGGCAGATAAGGGTTTGTAGCCCCTAACTGCCTCCTGAGGGGCAGAAAGACTGTGGCAATTTTTTTGGGGGTGGGGGCATTGGCATACCTATTCTGGGCAGTCCCCACCTCTACGTATATTTAAAAAAAATCCCTGGTGCCTTGTGGGCTTTCTGCGCCCCCCCCCCCCGGTGGGCAGATCAGGGGCTACTGCCCCCATCTGCCTCCTGGGGGGGGCAGAAAGACTGTGGCATTTTTTTTTGGGGGGTGGGGGCATTGACATGCCCATTCTGGGCAGCCCCCACCCCAAACTTTGGGAAAAAAATCCCTGGTGCCTAGTGGGCTGTTTGCCCCCCTAGGGGAAGAAATACTGTACCATTTTTTTTGGGTGGGGGCATTGGCATGCCCATACTGGGCAGCCCCCACCCCTACGTATATATAAAATAAAAAAATCCCTGGGGCCTAGTGGGTTTTCTGCCCTCCTGGGGGGGGGGCAGAAAGTCTAGTGCTTATTCTTTGGGGGGGTAGGGTGGGGACATTGGCATGCCCATTCTGGGAAGCCCCCACCCCTGGCATATAAAAACAAATCCCTGGCACCCAGGGTGCTTTCTGCCCCCCGTGGGGCAGATTGGGGGCTACTGCCTCCATCTGCCCCCCAGGGGGGCAGAAAGGCTGTCTGGCATAATTTTATAGGGGGACCAAAGGCCCTTGCCCAAGGGGCCACTCCCCTCCCTGGTGGCTAGTGGGTGGATCCCTGCTCGGGCGATCCCTAAGCAGGGATCCACTAGGGAAGGGTACCATTGGAAACGGGAGATTCTCCCCTTTCCAACGATACCTCTCCCATGTTTTCGGCTCTCGGGGGGCTGAGATAGCCCCACAAGCACCAAAACTGTGAAACTGAAACTAAATTTCAGTTTTGTTTTCATTGTAATGACGACAGCGCGCCATGCGCGCCATCGTCATTACAATTAAAACAGACACTATGCTTTGGGAGGTTGGGGAAGCTCTTCCCCACCTCCCAAAGCAAAAAATTAAATGGGAAATCCCTCTGCTGTTTTTTTTATCGTGGTGCTCATGACGGAATGGTTCCGTCATGAGCACGCTGACACTTATGCTTATGACGGAACCATTCCGTCATAAGCATAGAAGGGGTTAAGGGAGAAAGAAAGGAGTCTATTTCCGTTGGTGTTGCGTGATTCAGCGATTGATATACTCTGGTGTAATATACAGTGAATTCACCATGAACGTCGCGTGGTGAGCACCGGCCCTGTCGCAGACCTTATCCGTAGCACAGGGACCTGTGCATGTTCCTGACGAATCATACGCGCCAGCAATCTTCCTGCTCTATCCACTGCTGCATGTGTACGTGCGGCATGCAATGCATAATTCAGGCAGTGCAGTCTCTCTAGTACTTCAGCATGCTGTTTATACTGCGTGTCTATATCCTGGTGTACGTCGTTACTCTGCGCTAAGCCAGCCTCAAGTCGAGTCAGGAAGTCTTCAATACGTGTCACTTCTTCATCTAGTTGTTTCCTGATGCTCAAACTCAATCCCATACAGCACCCTCTAACCACTGCCTTATTTGCATCCCACAGAGTGCCCATATCTGCAACTGACCCCTCATTGTTTTTGAAATATGTCTATCGCTGTATTTACTGCTTCTCTGAACGGAGGGTCCTCCAACGCTAGAGGCTGGAGTCTCCATATACGGGTGATGGGCCCCTCATTCTCACCTTGCAGTGTCATAATATGTGGGTTATGGTCGGAGTGTACTTTATCAAGGCAGTCCGCACTCAGGCACTTCGCTAATAGCGTCGTGCTTACGATAAAGTGATCAATGCGTACATGGAGCCTGTGTGGGTGCGAGTAATGCGAGAACAACCGTGCTTGGGGGTTAAGGGTCCTCCATACATCTGATAAATCCCAGTGGCGTAGCCACTCCCCCAGATTCTTAGCATTGGATTTTGCTGCTGTTTGTGGAAGTGGTGGAAAGGACCTATCGAGTGTTGTGTCTAAAACCCAGTTGAAGTCGCCCCCAGTAGCCAGGGGATTTCTCACCAGCGTGAGAGAAGTCCTGACAGCATGTGGCAAAATGCACCCTGCTCCGCATTGGGGCGTAAATGGATCCCAGCACCACATGTATCCCATTAAGGCCCTTTGGGAGTACGTATCTGCCATGTGTGTCTATTTCAATCTCGTCTGACACAAACTGGGTGCCTGGCCGTATCCAGATTAAGGCCCCCTGGCATAAGCAGAGTATCCTGTGGCCAGTATCTGACCTTTCCATCTCTGTTGCAACCTCGCGGATTTCTGGCTGTGAAATGTGTGTTTCTTGCAGGAGCGCCACCTGATCAGCATGTCGCTTAGGATATGCATATATTTCATACCTGAGAGCTGGTGTATGGATACCCCTGACATTCCAGGCAATTATGTTTGTGGGCGGCATGTGGCATGTTGGTAGGTTAATACGCTACGTGGGTGGCAGGTTGTGTGAAGGATGTAGTATCGATATGTTGAAGTTCTAGTGAATGCTAAGTGATGTCAATTGGTGTACGGGTTCACTAACTCGAACAGGGATTGTGGGAATGAGACTCATAAGGCTCAACTGGGAGAGAGCAGAGCAACAACGTGCACCTGCCCAAACTATCAACAGTGCCATACTGCAACTCACAGCAGCGTTCGCCGTGTTGAAATTTCTAAGAGGTGGGGTGGGTTAAAGCTTGCAGTGAATGGGATATGCGGACTCTGGCCCGCATTGTGCGTGTGAAGGTTTGCGCTATGTGTCAGTATTTTGCAACCTGGGGCGCGCACACATCTACGCTAGCCTAGCCATATATCATACTTTAAGCAGTGTATTAGAGCATCATATGCGCAGGCTGTGCAGGGGACGCATGCATCTAATAAACAGGTGCTGCAGTAATCTTATATATACATGTCCACGGTTTGCACTTCACCGCTACATTAAGTCTACGTTGCTTTGTCGTTTGCTCGGCGAGGTGTGATGTCCTTTGGTTTCGACCAGTCCCATATGTCTTCCACTTTGTTGAAGAAATACACAGAGCAATCCGCAACCACTCGCAGCCGGGCTAGGAATATGAGGGAGTATTTCAGATTCAAATCCAGCAGTCGGCATTTGACAGTGAGGAAAGCACTCCATTGCCGCTGCACTCCTAGGGCATAGTCTGGGAAGAAGAGAACCTGCTAATTGTCCACCTTGACTGATTCCAGTTTTCTATTTTTCCGGAGCACTGTTTCTCTGTCTTTAAAGTTCATGAGGTGAAACAGGAAAGGTTGCGGCCCAGCACCCGACGGCAGGCGACTCGATGGTACTCTGTGCGCTCTCTCCACTGCAAAGAAAGCAGAGAGTGCGCCTGTAGGCATCAAGGTCTGCAACCAATTTTCAGTGTACGCAACTGCATCTTCACCTTCCGTGCCCTCCGGTAGCCCCACTATGCGCACATTGTTCCTCTGTGAATGGCCTTCTGCGTCGTCCATTCTGCGCTCCAGGGAGTGGAGTCAGGTCGTGAGAGCGCGGACTTCCGCGGTCATCTCCTTGGCCACTGGGGCGATCTCCTTTACATCTTTTTCTAAGTCACTGACCCTCCCTGTCAATTTTCTATGGTCAGTATGTAGGAGCGTGAAGTCTGACGTAAACTTATCAATGCGGCCTTCCAAAGAGGTGCAGGTTTGCGTCAGCACCTCACCAATTTGTGTCACTGCCTGTAGCACAGAGTCTATTTTTGATTCCAGGCTGGAATGTTTGAATGTGCCTGACATTTCAGATTCCTGGATGGATTGAGTCGGGCCTGGCATCGAGCGTGTGGATGTTGCACCCGCACCTGTGCGCTGTTTGCCCATACCGCTAGGGATCAGTGGCCGTTGTACGTGGAGGCGAGATGGATCTCTGCGTTTCGCACTTGTCTGTGCCATAGGGGGACACCACTATTTGGTTTCACAGGCGGGCATTCGCCAGTTCGAGTGCAGCTGAGCATCCACAGGCCGTCCGCCAATCCAACCTGACTAGGCTTCTCGTGGCTTCTTGACTGTACTCCACCTATTGTTCATGGGGCCTCCTCACAATTTTGCCACTCCTCTGTGTATTGGCTGGCATGCTCCGTGCTATTGACAGCTAGTGGCTGGTGGCATATGCTGCGTGCGCGTGTGGGTTGCGTGTGGGGCCGACACTTGTGCCTCGTCCTGCCTGGCCTGAATTGGAGCTCGATTGCAGCAGAGGTCACGATGTAACAGACCGGGCGTTGTACGTCCCGACTGTCTCTCCAGGGCGCCAATGCTCACACACTTGCTGCTGTTGTCACTCTAAGCCACAGCATCATGCAGAATTAGGCCACAGGTTTGTCTTTCCCCTCGCCTCACATCCTCAGGGCGCCAGGGTCAGGCGTCAATCCGTTCTTTGCGGGCCACGAACAGTCAGTCTCTGACATGTCCCCGTGTGTTAGCAGCGGTAGTTCAGCCCTCCTCACACCTCGCCAGAGGCACCCGCTCCCTGAACCGCAATTGGTCACTCACTCGGGTTGTGTGGCTCGGTTCGGATCGATTCCTCCGCTCGGAGTTGCATCTGCCCTCTCAATTCACCAGTCCGTACGCCGCAATTCCACGTAACTCTGAGCTGTTATGGACAGCAGTTCTCTAGTCCGCTACGCCGCTCTCCGCACCGTGTCAGTAGTCGATCGGTACTTCTAGGTATGTGGGGGATCGGGACCGCATCACTGCTCGTTTCTCCTGCTGTGGGATGTCAGCTGGTTCTTGTTGCTCGGCAGTTTTCACAGCGGAGCGGGCCTCTCGTCCGGACTCCCCTCGCCGCTCGGAGACGCTCCATCCCCTCGGGGGCATGTAGAAATGTTTAGCTGGGCCAGTAACACATTGCTTCCGTGTGGCGCAGGGCCGATCTCAGCTCACCTCTCTGTGCCTGCCAGCCGCTTCACCCAGCAACGGAGCGCCGTGCCCCTGATCTGCGCAGCTCTGTTTGGCTGCGGCTCTAGCAGTCACATGTCCCCCAGCAACGTTCAGCCTCCAGCTCGGCCTTGCAGCTGCAGCATGGTGTAGGTGGCTATTTCACCGCCAGGGCAGCCCCCAATTCCTCCAAAGTTACTGTGCACGCCCACACAGGTGCTGCAGACCCAGCGGGCTGGGTTCGATGTCCGGATGGTGATGTGATGCACAGGATAATTGTCGGATTTGCGGGCCGGGAGACGTCCCTCCTCCTAACACCCTTAAAGCCCCAGGAGGTGGTGGTCCCCAGGGGTCCGCTACGGAACCCCGTATTTTAATTGATCAATGACCCGGGAAGGTGGTGGTCATCGGGGCAGTGTGGGAGGACAGGAGAACCACCCTCAGTAATTCAACTTTAAAGCCCTGGGGAGGTAGTAGTCCCAATGGCTTGGGGGCGCGCAAGGCCCCCAGCCCCCTGTGTGTTTTTATTATTAAAAATCCCTAGGGAAGTGCCGGTCCCCGGGGCTGCGGGGGCCCGTGCGTCCCTGCATGTATTTTAAACATTTCCCCCGTGACCTGGCCCACCTGGGGGGGAGGTGGTGGTCCCCGGGACTGTAGGGGGGGTGCAAGGCCCCCTGCAGTTCAACAATAAAGCCCTGGGGAGGTACTGGTCCCCGGCTCTTGGGGGGCCCGTGAGGCCCCCCAACCCTAATTAAGGAATGCCCGGGAGGTGGTGGTCCCCGGGGCAGCGTGGGGGCAGGAGCCCCCCACGTGTTTTCATTATTAAAATTCCAGGGAGGTGCCGGGCACCGGGCTGTGGGTACCCACCATCCCCCACATATATTTTAAACATTGCCCCCGGGACCTGACCCACCCGGGGGCTAAATTAAACGAAGCGCGGGAGACTGCGCTTCATTTTTTAAAATATTTTCAGCGGGATTCGCGCACCGTACGCTAATCCCGCTAAAAATCATTTAAAAAATACTTTTGGGCCCTGAGGGTCCCTGTGGGACCCCTGAGCAGGCCTAGGGGTCAGGGTGTTTCTACCCTGCCCCCTTTTCTTGTTTTTAATCCTTTTTTATCATTTTTCCTGTGACTGGTTCAACCGAGTCACAAGATGGCTGCCAATACTTCCTGGTTTGAAGTGTTGGCAGCCAATCCGAGCCAAGCTCGTACTCGGGAGGGTTCAGCGGATCCACCACGGTCATCAGATATCCATATTTTTTTATATATTAATTTCTAAGGAACTACTGAACCGATTTACACCATTTAAAGCAAAGAGTGCACTCTGGACTAAGAGCTACCTTTCTGCCAAATTTGGTGTAATTCTGTTACGCATTTCTGGCTGAGGCTACGAAAAAAGTTTCTTCTGGAAATTAACATGGAGAAAACGCGTTTTGGGGCCCCCTTTTTCTCGGCCTCCGCTTGATGAATCACGCCGAAGCTTTCAATACAGGAGCTGACATGAGCGGGCCATTAGTTTTGAAAATTTCGCGAAGATTCGTCAAACGGCGCCAAAGATATTGGCAAAAGAAAAAATGCTTTTTGAAAAGAAACAAGGTCCAAACTATAACTACCTACGTGGCACAGATATTCCTGGCTAGTTAAACGGCCATCAGCCTGCAGAGGAGAATCCTAAGAGATGACACAGTAAGAGCATTGATGGGAGTGGAGGGACTCTGAAATGCTATTTTCCTCAACAGTCAGACGCTCACAGCCAGTACAGGCTCAAACACAAGCTTATGTCAGAGCAGCTGGAGTGAATCCAGAAAGAAGAGCCCTGTGTTGAGAGGGCAGACGCCCATGCACTCCAGCCGGCGAGATGGATGTAATTGAACTTACATACATAAATCCCCCTTGGGGTGGTATAGAAATTACGCGATAAAAGGTTGATATAAACAGCTCAAAATACCAAAAAGGGAAACAGTGTTATAGCCTGATTTAAATCGAGTTTCTGGAAATAGGATGCTACGTGTCAAATTGACCAGTTACCAGCAGTGCCTTAGAAATGGAAATACACTGTTTCCAAAAGACGATACATTGCTTTGCTAAAAGGAGATATTCTGTTTCTAAGTAGAAGGCAAAATGAAGAGAAAGACCTCCTCAGAAAAGCTTTGAGGAAAACCGTTCAAAAAGGAGAGAGACTATGGGGCATATTAGCAAGACCCACGTTAGAATTATCGCCGTTTAGCGGCAGGAAACTGCCGCTAAAACGGCGATAATGGACTTGCTAATATGCGTTATAGAATCTCAATAGAGCCCAGGTTAGATGTCCTGCACATCTAACCTGGGCTTCTATTGAATTCATAACGCATATTAGCAAGCCCATTATCGCCGCTTTAGCGGCAGTTTCCTGCCGCTAAAACGGCGATAATTTTAACGTGGGTCTTGCTAATATGCCCCTATGTTCTTATGTCCAGTGCTTTCGGCGTGTGCATCTGTGCTCTTCCTTCCTCTCTGGGCTGCAGCTGAGAGACCCAGAGTTCTGCAGCTCCGTACCAGAAGCTGTGTGAACTGGCAGCAGTAGAGAACAAGCATTTGCAATGCAATAGGTCTTGCATTACTAAACGTTTGAGCAATTGCCGTTGCATTATTATTTGCAAAGCCAATTGCTCAATCTTTCAGTCCAAAAATCTAAAAACATAAAACCTGCTCATTGCTTCTTTAATTAGGTAAAAGACTGACTATAGGATGAAGTAATACTTGGCTTTCTTCTCCGGTGGTAATATAATACTAATTTTAGCTTGTGATAGTGCT
>CAWUFW010032959.1:0-13078 GCA_963921515.1 Calotriton arnoldi | reverse complement strand
TGTGCCCCGTTCCAGTTGTGTGCTGCTTTGTTCGCCCTAAGTTGGCAGGGTATGCCCAGACGTGCGTCCCTTGCTCACTTTGCCACTGGATTCAAGCTAGCCTGGCTGATGACGGCTGAATAGCCAGAAACCGGTCCCAGGATGCTTGTTTCTGGTCCAGGGAAGACATGACTTGGCAGTTTGGGCTGGACTGTTCCCATGAGGCACAGGGTCAGACTGATTTGCATATGGCCAAGTCTGAACTGGGGTGGTGGAGTGAGCTAAAGAATGATGATGGATTAAACCCAGATCAGTTGCTGGGGGTGAGTGTTTGATTTGCTCAAGCGCTCCGTCCATCATCCCCTTTTGTATCGCTTTGTTCGCCCTAAGTTGGCAGGGTATGCCCACACGTGGGTCCCTTGCTCACTTTGCCACTGGTTTCAAGCTAGCCTGGCTGATGACGGCTGAATAGCCAGAAACCGGTCCCAGGATGCTTGTTTCCGGTCCAGGGAAGACATGGCTTGGCAGTTTGGGCTGGACTGCTCCCATGAGGCACAGGGTCAGACTGATTTGCATATGGCCAAGTCTGAACTGGGGTGGTGGAGTGAGCTAAAGAATGATGATGGATTAAACCCAGATCAGTTGACTGAGGGTGAGTGTTTGATTTGCTCCAGCGCTCCGTCCATCATCCCCCTTTTGTATCGCTTCGTTCGCCCTAAGTTGGCAGGGTATGCCCAGACGTGGGTCCTTTGCTCACTTTGCCACTGGATTCAAGCTAGCCTGGCTGATGACGGCTGAATAGCCAGAAACCGGTCCCAGGATGCTTGTTTCCGCTCCAGGGAAGACATGGCTTGGCAGTTTGGGCTGGACTGTTCCCATGAGGCACAGGGTCAGACTGATTTGCATATGGCCAAGTCTGAACTGGGGTGGTGGAGTGAGCTAAAGAATGATGATGGATTAAACCCAGATCAGTTGACTGGGGGTGAGTGTTTGATTTTCTCCAGCGCTCCGTCCATCATCCCCTTTTGTATCGCTTTGTTCGCCCTAAGTTGGCAGGGTATGCCCAGACGTGGGTCCCTTGCTCACTTTGCCACTGGATTCAAGCTAGAGTGGCTGATGACGGCTGAATAGCCAGAAACCGGTCCCAGGATGCTTGTTTCCGGTCCAGGGAAGACATGGCTTGGCAGTTTGGGCTGGACTGTTCCCATGAGGCACAGGGTCAGACTGATTTGCATATGGCCAAGTCTGACCTGGGGTGTTGGAGTGAGCTAAAGAATGATGATGGATTAAACCCAGATCAGTCGACTGGGGGTGAGTGTTTGATTTGCTCCAGCGCTCCGTCCTTTATCCCCTTTTGTATCGCTTTGTTCGCCCTAAGTTGGCAGGGTATGCCCAGACGTGGGTCCCTTGCTCACTTTGCCACTGGATTCAAGCTAGCCTGGCTGATGACGGCTGAATAGCCAGAAACCGGTCCCAGGATGCTTGTTTCCGGTCCAGGGAAGACATGGCTTGGCAGTTTGGGCTGGACTGTTCCCATGAGGCACAGGGTCAGACTGATTTGCATATGGCCAAGTCTGAACTGGGGTGGTGGAGTGAGCTAAAGAATGATGATGGATTAAACCCAGATCAGTTGACTGGGGGTGAGTGTTTGATTTGCTCCAGCGCTCCGTCCATCATCCCCTTTTGTATCGCTTTGTTCGCCCTAAGTTGGCAGGGTATGCCCAGACGTGGGTCCCTTGCTCACTTTGCCACTGGATTCAAGCTAGCCTGGCTGATGACGGCTGAATAGCCAGAAACCGGTCCCAGGATGCTTGTTTCTGGTCCAGGGAAGACATGGCTTGGCAGTTTGGGCTGGACTGTTCCCATGAGGCACAGGGTCAGACTGATTTGCATATGGCCAAGTCTGAACTGGGGTGGGGGAGTGAGCTAAAGAATGATGATGGATTAAACCCAGATCAGTTGACTGGGGGTGAGTGTTTGATTTGCTCAAGCGCTCTGTCCATCATCCCCTTTTGTATCGCTTTGTTCGCCCTAAGTTGGCAGGGTATGCCCAGACGTGGGTCCCTTGCACACTTTGCCACTGGATTCAAGCTAGCCTGGCTGATGAAGGCTGAATAGCCAGAAACCGGTCCCAGGATGCTTGTTTCCGGTCCAGGGAAGACATGGCTTGGCAGTTTGGGCTGGACTGTTCCCATGAGGCACAGGGTCAGACTGATTTGCATATTGCCAAGTCTGAACTGGGGTGGTGGAGTGAGCTAAAGAATGATGATGGATTAAACCCAGATCAGTCGACTGGGGGTGAGTGTTTGATTTGCTCCAGCGCTCTGTCCTTCATCCCCCTTTGTATCGCTTTGTTCGCCCTAAGTTGGCAGGGTATGCCCAGACGTGGGTCCCTTGCTCACTTTGCCACTGGATTCAAGCTAGCCTGGCTGATGACGGCTGAATAGCCAGAAACCGGTCCCAGGATGCTTGTTTCCGGTCCAGGGAAGACATGGCTTGGCAGTTTGGGCTGGACTGTTCCCATGAGGCACAGGGTCAGACTGATTTGCATATGGCCAAGTCTGAACTGGGGTGGTGGAGTGAGCTAAAGAATGATGATGGATTAAACCCAGATCAGTTGACTGGGGGTGAGTGTTTGATTAGCTCCAGCGCTCCGTCCATCATCCCCTTTTGTATCGCTTTGTTCGCCCTAAGTTGGCAGGGTATGCCCAGACGTGGGTCCCTTGCTCACTTTGCCACTGGATTCAAGCTAGCCTGGCTGATGACGGCTGAATAGCCAGAAACCGGTCCCAGGATCCTTGTTTCTGGTCCAGGGAAGACATGGCTTGGCAGTTTGGGCTGGACTGTTCCCATGAGGCACAGGGTCAGACTGATTTGCATATGGCCAAGTCTGAACTGGGGTGGTGGAGTGAGCTAAAGAATGATGATGGATTAAACCCAGATCAGTTGACTGGGGGTGAGTGTTTGATTTGCTCAAGCGCTCCGTCCATCATCCCCTTTTGTATCGCTTTGTTCGCCCTAAGTTGGCAGGGTATGCCCAGACGTGGGTCCCTTGCTCACTTTGCCACTGGATTCAAGCTAGCCTGGCTGATGACGACTGAATAGCCAGAAACCGGTCCCAGGATGCTTGTTTCCGGTCCAGGGAAGACATGGCTTGGCAGTTTGGGCTGGACTGTTCCCATGAGGCACAGGGTCAGACTGATTTGCATATGGCCAAGTCTGAACTGGGGTGGTGGAGTGAGCTAAAGAATGATGATGGAATAAACCCAGATCAGTTGACTGGGGGTGAGTGTTTGATTTGCTCAAGCGCTCCGTCCATCATCCCCTTTTGTATTGCTTTGTTCGCCCTAAGTTGGCAGCGTATGCCCAGACGTGGGTCCCTTGCTCACTTTGCCACTGGATTCAAGCTAGCCTGGCTGATGACGGCTGAATAGCCAGAAACCGGTCCCAGGATGCTTGTTTCCGGTCCAGGGAAGACATGGCTTGGCATTTTGGGCTGGACTGTTCCCATGAGGCACATGGTCAGACTGATTTGCATATGGCCAAGTCTGAACTGGGGTGGTGGAGTGAGCTAAAGAATGATGATGGATTAAACCCAGATCAGTTGACTGGGGGTGAGTGTTTGATTTGCTCAAGCGCTCCGTCCATCATCCCCTTTTGTATCGCTTTGTTCGCCCTAAGTTGGCAGGGTTTGCCCAGACGTGGGTCCCTTGCTCACTTTGCCACTGGATTCAGGCTAGCCTGGCTGATGACGGCTGAATAGCCAGAAACCGGTCCCAGGATGCTTGTTTCCGCTCCAGGGAAGACATGGCTTGGCAGTTTGGGCTGGACTGTTCCCATGAGGCACAGGGTCAGACTGATTTGCATATGGCCAAGTCTGAACTGGGGTGGTGGAGTGAGCTAAAGAATGATGATGGATTAAACCCAGATCAGTTGACTGGGGGTGAGTGTTTGATTTGCTCAAGCGCTCCGTCCATCATCCTCTTTTGTATCGCTTTGTTCGCCCTAAGTTGGCAGGGTATGCCCAGACGTGGGTCCCTTGCTCACTTTGCCACTGGATTCAAGCTAGCTTGGCTGATGACGGCTGAATAGCCAGAAACCGGTCCCAGGATGCTTGTTTCCGGTCCAGGGAAGACATGGCTTGGCAGTTTGGGCTGGACTGTTCCCATGAGGCACAGGGTCAGACTGATTTGCATATGGCCAAGTCTGAACTGGGGTGGTGGAGTGAGCTAAAGAATGATGATGGATTAAACCCAGATCAGTTGACTGGGGGTGAGTGTTTGATTTGCTCCAGCGCTCCGTCCATCATCCCCTTTTGTATCGCTTTGTTCGCCCTAAGTTGGCAGGGTATTCCCAGACGTGGGTCCCTTGCTCACTTTGCCACTGGATTCAAGCTAGCCTGGCTGATGACGGCTGAATAGCCAGAAACCGGTCCCAGGATGCTTGTTTCCGGTCCAGGGAAGACATGGCTTGGCAGTTTGGGCTGGACTGTTCCCATGAGGCACAGGGTCAGACTGATTTGCATATGGCCAAGTCTGAACTGGGGTGGTGGAGTGAGCTAAAGAATGATGATGGATTAAACCCAGATCAGTTGACTGGGGGTGAGTGTTTGATTTGCTCAAGCGCTCCGTCCATCATCCCCTTTTGTATCGCAGTGAATCAAATAGGCCAATCATGGAGTCACTAATCCATACATCAATTTATCATAGAGAGCATATGCACTTTAGCACTGATCAGCAGTGATAAAGTGCCCAGAGTCATAAAACCAACAAAAACAGGTCAGAAAAAGTACAGGAGGAAGGCAAAAAAGTTCAGGGATGACCCTGCAAAAAGGGCCAAGTCCAACAACTCTCTTAGAGCGTCCATACTCTAGAAGGTACTGTGCAATCATTGACCCCCACCGTCAAATCTGCGGGTCATTGCATTATGGCTCTAGAGGTGCAAACACAGTGCCTGACGGCCCAGCTAGACAACCAGGAGGGTTGTGCTCACCGGAATAATGTCTGTATCGTGGCACTGCATGAAAGGGTAGAGGGGGATTCCCAGTTGGCCTACTTGGAGCATTGGCTGTAGGAGGTGGTCGCCTCAGACGGACTCTACAAATGTTTTGCTTTGGAACTTACACTTAAAGTGCTGGTAGCGTGCTTCTTGCATTTTCGAGATAGGGATCACCTCCTGCAGCAGGCACATGCACATGGCCCTTGGCTGTGGAAATGCTAAGATGTCTCTATACCCTGATTTCAGTCTCCAGGTTCAGCCTTAGAGGGCATCGTTACTTGCTGTGAAGCAAAAACTGCGTGACTTGGGACTGATTTGCCTGTTGCTTTTCCCTGCTCAACTGCGAGTCCAGACTGAGGATAAAGTGCATTTCTTTACTGACCCGTCTGTGGCCTGGGATTAGCTTCAACACTATGATAAGGACACTGTGCGTGCTGAGGTGCCAGAGTTGTGGTGGCCTCAGTGCCCATAATGACAACGATTTTGACACAGAGTAAAATCCCGGCCTACGGCCTCACAGGTGGCACTGGAACAAACATTGGGGTCAGCGAGGGTTCCTCTCAATATCCACCCCAGGACATCGCAGCTCTGCCTCCGAGTCAGAGGATTCTGGTACACCAGGTCTTGCGGACACCTTGGTGGTGGTCACCCCGGGGTCATTGGATAATATTGTTTAACTCTGCTTGTTTTGATGTATTTTCATCTTGCCTTGCACCCCTTTCCCACTTTATGTTACTACTGTGTAGGTGAGTTGGATGATTATGTGGCTTTTGTATCCTGTGTGTACTCCGGATGTGGGTGGGACTGGAGGGGTATTGGGCGGGGGGGCTTGCAGGATGCGTCCACTAAAATTTGTTTGGCTGCCTCTGTGCTGCTTTTTCCTCCTTTAGTGGGTGGCTCCCTCCCTGACAGCATCCCTCCGTTATGGAACTAGTTGGCCCTTTAGCTTCATTTTGGCTCCTCAGTGGGCCTTGAGTGGTTTGGTGTATGGACAGGATGGTTGTATGTTTCAGTACTTGGGGGGAGTTGGGGTTTGCTTTTGTGCCATTGTTTTTGGTTATCTGGTTTTGTTTTTTGATGGCAGAATGTATGTGGCTGTGGATTTCATTTGCTTGTCATGGTGAGATGTGGGCCTCGTTGGGACTGTGGGTGGCCCCTATAGTCCTTTGTTGTTGGTTGGATGTCCATAGCGACACAGGTTAAATTCCTCATGTGGAATGTGTGTGGCCTCTCCTTCCCCTCTAAGCAGTATAATGTGCTAGCATATTTGAAACGGAGGGGGGTACAAATTGCGTTTTTGGAAGAGTCTGAGAGTTAGGCCCTCCAGGGGCATCGGCGGGGTCAGCTATTCGCCACCACTTATACAGCTTTTTCGCACAACGTTCTTATTTGGATCAGGACCGGGGTCCCCTTCCAGTTGCATAGAGTAGTGATAGACCCGGATGGTCACTATGTCTTGGTATTAGGGTGATTTGATGGTAGTGATGTTGTGCTACTGATTCTCTTTGCACCGAACGTCGACCAGCCGGCGTTCTTGTCCGGTCGTGCTCGCTTCCTATCGCTGATGGTGCCATATTGGAGGATTATTGGGTGCAACTTTAACTGTGTGGTTGACATTGATTTGGATGGATCATATCCCCTTGTGCAGCATGCTGGCAGCTAAGTTGGCAGACTCTGCACACTCATGGGCGGTATAGTGGGATTTGGTCAATTGCTGGAGAGTAGGTAACCCGTATTCCTGAGTGTACTCCTACTGTTCGGGGTTACACAACCTTGAAGTCCGACTTGACCGGGTTTATACCCGAGCACTGTATAGTAGGGTGGTGGAAACTGAGGGGCAGATTTACGTTGAACTGACGCAGCGCGGTGCAGCAAGTCATTTTGCTGCGCTGCGTTAGTTTTGAAGCACCAGGGATGCGACATATTTACAACAATATGTCAGCATCTCTGTCCTTCCCCTGCGCTGGCGCACAAATTGCAGCCATGCGCCGGCGCAGGCACCCTTGCACCATGGTGCAAGGATGCCTGCGTGCGTGGGAGATTGTTTTTGTGCAGGAAGAGGCACCTTCTTGCACAAAAACAATCAATACTAAGCATTTTCCTCTTTCAATGCGTGCTGTAGAAGGCAGCACGCATTGAAAGAGAAAAAACGAGGAGAAATGAAAACATTTCTCCTGCGTTGCGCCTCGCTACGCCACCTCTAGGGTGGCGTAGCTTTCAGAGCATCTCCAGAGTTACGATTTCTCGTAATTCTGGAGATGTGTCTTGTTCCATGAGTGTTGCGTGGGAACACCCACAGCAACACCCATGGAAGCAGCCCCTTCACCGCAAAGTGCTGCGTGTGAAGGGGCCGTATTTACAAGGAGAGGAAAAGTCACGCAGGGTGGCTTTTCCTCTCCTTGTAAATATGGAGCAGCTCCCTGCGCCACCAGTACGTCAGGAAAAGTGACGTACTGGTGGCGCAGGGGGCTCGTAAATCTGCCCCTGAATATTTGGCATCACTCCGCTGTATTGTGTGCTTGTCAGTGGTTCTTGCCTAGTTCCACTGTCCCTTATTGGCGCCTGTACCCTGTGATGGTTGAGGACCAGGACTTCCAGGTATTAATGGGTGATCATGTCACAAATGACTGGCTTCATAATGCAGGTTCGAACTAGTTGGTGGGAGTCGAGTGGGAAGCCATTAAGTTGGTGATTCGGGGGTGCTGCATCTCTAATAAAGTGGGGGTGCGGTCCCGGCTGCGTTCTGATATACAGCACCAGGAAGCAGTAATTGATGGTCTTTGCGCGGGTTGGAGGGGACTCCGGATGGGACGAGTCAAGTACTAGAGGAAAGGGAGACATTGTTTGAGTTGGTCGAACAGCTGCAGCATTTTGACTATAAGACGTATGTGGCCAGGGCCACGTCGAGAGGGATAAATAGGGTAGGATGCTGGCATGGCTTCTTCAGGGCAAGGGTCAGGAGCACACCATCCTCCAGGTCTGTGACACTTCAGAGCAGGATGTCTTCACTCATGACGGGATTAGAGAGGTGTTTTTTTGCCACTATTATTATTTGTACTCTGCAGATACCGAATGTAGGGACATAGATATGCTAAGTTTTATTACAGACCTCACTGGTTTCTCTTGGTTCGAGATGTGGCTGATCAGTTGGAGGTGGAAATGTTTGAGCAGGAGGTATGGAGTGCAGTGAATGACACTGCAAGGGGAAGGTGACTGGGATAGACAGGCTACCTATAGAATTCTACACTGTTTACGCTTCAGACCTTGTCCCTATACTTTTGGCCCTCTTTAATGACTCCCACCAGCATGGTCTCTTTACTTCCTCCCTGCGTGAAGCCACTATTGTGTTGCTTCCAAAGAAAGACCCTGCTTTTCCTTGACTCCTACTGCCCACTGTCAATGCTTAACACCGACTACAAGATCTTGTGCACGGTGTAGGCCATCCGCCTTCTCCCCCATATGTGTTCTCTGGTTCACTTTAATCAAATGGGCTTTATTTCCACACACAGCTCCATGCCTAATATTTGTCAGATCCTCTGGTCCTTTCAGTGGACATTAAAAAGACATTTAACTTGCTCCATTGGAAGTTTTTATATGCTACCATTTTTGGTGAGCAGCATTATTGCTGTCTCCAAGATGGTTGTCCTACCCCGTCTCCTTTATTTGTTTGTGGCCCTCTCATTAGAGCTGCCCAAAAGTTTTTCGGGAACTCAACAGTATCTTGTTGTTATACTGGGTCACCTCATGGCAATGTGTGGCACTCTGAAAGATGTGCCTCCCGGGGCTGAAGGGTGGCTTAACGGCCCAACCTGGAACTGTATTATGCTGTAGCACAATTACAATGTGTGGGCTAGATGGCGCTCTTTTCTTTGGGATGGTGTGTGTACCTGAGAGGGTGGCTCCGCATCCAAGGAGTTGTTGACTGAGGGTCTTGCTAAAACCTGCTCCTCCCTCTAGAGTGCAGAATTCGAATGTGCTAATTTGAATGGCACATTATGTTTGGGGTAGGGCTCTTAAGAAGACACATACTGTGATGCTGTATATGCGCAAACTTCCGCTCCTGGGTGGGTGCTCGATGCTGGGAACAACAGGGGCTGGATGGGTCTCCATTGGTGTATGACAGCCGGGGTCATGGTATTGGGTGATATTTTTATGGGAGGACAGTTGTGTCCCTTTTTGGCACTTCTGGTGACTTTTGACTTCCCTGTGGGGCACTTTTTGCTCCATGGCCTGCTGGTTCGCAGGATATGCGAGTGATGGGATTCTGGGGTGGCAGAATCTCCGGGACATGACTGCCTCCGCCTTCTTTTTCTCATTACGAGGCGGACGAAGGCGATCACACTGCTATATAGAGCTCTCCTGCAGGGTGTCGGGCTAGACCTTATGGAGCTCTGATCATGCTGGGAGGCGGACCTTGGGTTTCCATTGTCTGATCAGGCTTAGAGGAGGGTTCTGGAATGCACACCTAGGGTGTCCCAAGCGCTGTGCTTTCCTCTGAGCTGGTACACAACTGGTTCCTAGCGCTAAAGCAGGAACCCTTGCACCATGGTGCAACGATGCCTGCGTTGCAGGTATAATTGTTTATGTACAGGAAGAGACACCTTCCTGCACATAAACAATTATTGATGCCATTTCCTACTTCTATGTGTGCTGAAGAAAGCAGCACACATAAAAAGACAAGAACGAGGTATTTCTCCTCTGAGAAATAAAGGGATTTCTCCTTGTTGCACCACTTTTACGCCTCCCTTGGGGAGGAGTAGGAATCTGAGCGCATTCCCAGGTTTACGAAACCTTCTAAACCTGGGAATCTGGCGGATTCCATGGGTGTTGCGTGGGAAATCCCACAGCAACACCGAAACGCCCCTCTCACACAGAGTAACATGTGAAAGATGGCCATATATATAAGCCTATGAGAAGCCATGCAGGGTGGCTTTACGTTGATGTTATATGGGCAGGCACACAGCACCTACGGAGCATCATAAAAGAAACAGCTCCAGCGGCAGTAATGCGCTGCAGGGGCGTTGTAAATATGCCCCTGACTGTGGCATTTGGGGTGTGACTCTAGATAGATACAGCAGCAGTTGGTGGCTCTCTCGTTCTGTCTGCTCAATTTGCATCCATTGTCAAGCTGCTATGGCTTCCTGAGTCATGTGTGCTTGCTCGTCATGTGTGTTTTGTGGACTGTACACTGTTTGTGGCCTCTGACCATGTATCTCGTCACTGACAATTTGTGTAGATGGTTCTGCATGGATGAAATATTGGTGAATGATTTTCATCTTTAAAATTCCATGTGATACCACTTATTTCAATATACTGTTTGCAAACTTTAAACTTGAGAATGACGTTTAAGATGGTTAAGACTTACAAATAATGATATTGTACATAATCTATTAAGTTATTTCACTTTTTAAAATAATAAACGGATGTTCATATTGCACTTCCAGTGCGATGAGTTTGTGTAATATTACAGAATAAATGCATTATATTATGCACAGATTAAACTTGGAGATATCACTTTGTTTTAATGTGGGTATATACTGGTGTCTGCATTTTTAAGGTTTGTTTTGCTTTGTATGCACTTCATTTTAACGCTCAAAATATACATCAATAATTTGACCTGTTGTGCTGGCCACTTGGCCTGAAGTGTTGATGCTACTCACACCTCTGATTGCCTCAGGTTGTAAAGTGTTTGCAATAATTTCCCCTATTGGTTCTGGGTGGAGGGTTTGGTGATAGGGCCACCTCCTATAGCAGCAGGTTCTGATCTTCCGGCTGCCAAACTTTCCATCACACCTTAGACATCCCTCTGATGGAGTGACGCTGTCATGACTCATTATAGACTACATTGAATTTCCTGCTCTGTTAGACATCTTTCTGTTGGGGTCACAATACAATGATGCACTATGTATTAACATGAATTCACTGCTGTGCCTTGCCCCCCCCCCCCCTTTATCCCTGATCCCCTTATCTCTACCCTTTGGAGGGTGGTGCCTTGTTGTTATTTTCATGAAATGCAATAAAAACATTTTTAAAAAAAAACGTTTCTTCATACATGATCTCATATCACACAACCAGTTACATATTTTTTAGTGGTCCTGTTAGTGACTCCCCTGCATTTATGCAGTCTCTAGCCTTCCCTAAATTAAGGTTTTGGTGCCTTTTGGTAGGTTGAATGATGATTTTCTGAAACTTAGCAAGGCACCTCTCCACTAATAATTCTAATTCGGCATCACTGAACTTTCTCTGTCTTTTCCTGCTGCCATCCTCTGCTGAATGTTGACTTGCCCTTTTGATACTCCAAATTCTGGAAGAAATGGCCCTGGACAAGGCTCACTTACTGGTTTACTGATGTCATCTGCAACTGTCAGCGTGATATTTACAATTTGCAAATTTTACCTATGTAGGGATAGAATCGATATCCCAGAAGATGGTACCTTTGTACATTTACATTAACAAATCTTACTTCCAGAGGTGTAATTTCTCACAAAATATGATTCGTCCATTTTCCAATTTCGTACATTAGGCACTAGCTCCTTTAAAGCAACCTTTCTCCCATGTTTATGCAAATATGCTACTAAAAACTTGAAACACAAAATCAGGAAGGATATCTGGAAATACTGATCCCGGATCAATATCATTGTACCTGGAAGGTACCCCCAAAATGGACCTTCTATTTTTCACCTTCATCACAGACGCATTGTTAGACTCTCTAAATAATTGGCCTGTTTATCTCCTCAATGACCAACATCTCCTATGGTCTAAAGCTTGAGTCTCTCCATCTTGACACTTCCATGGGAACGACTCTACCTCTATTTTTAACAATGGCATATTCATGATTCAAGTGAATGATGATTTTATTGGTGATATCAATCTGCCAATGACAACAACCTCTTCCAACATTGTCAAAATACTAGTTCCCATCTTGATCTGATCATCTCAAAGGATACACTACTATCCACTGATGACTCGATCCCAGTTCGTTGGTCAGACCACCTTCAGATCCCCATCAAATTCCCCTTCAAGTTGGAAATATTCCACCAGAAAACCTCAGGGCAACAGAAAAAAGACAAGAGGTGGTGTTGCAGGCGTAAAACATTGACATCAGTGCTCTTTCCAATAAGGCTCAGGGGAAATTTCGATTCCAAGTTATCAAGTTACACATAGATGCTGCAACTTCTGACTACAAGAAGTGCTTGGAATGACCTGATGGATGAATTTGCTCAGCTGAAAAGCAAAAGAAACAGCCAAAACCCTTACTCACCCGCTCCCGGGCTCTTAAATTATCTTTACAGTGAAAAAAGTAGATGAATATGCACAGATGAAAAAAGAAAAAGAAAAAACCCTTTCTCCTCTGGTTCTCAAAAGATCTTTACATTGAAATAAATGTCTGAGGAAAGTCTCTTGGCTTAGAGCTGCTAGAATAGGCTATACATTTTGTATTTACAAAGCTTATTCTTCCCATTAACTCACTCCTGAACACCTCTAAGAATTATCTAAAATTTCTATGGGGCATATTAGCAAGAAGAGGCAATAATCATCGCTAACCCTGCTTAGCGTGATTTTTCTATCGCCGGCTATCGCTGGAATATATCGCCACGCTAACGCTGTATTAGCAACGATTAGCGCTATGGCGATGAATATTCCAGCTATAAGCGGGGAAATGGGCCAACATCGCTGAAAAACCAGCGATGTTGCATGGGCTAGGAGAACACCTTGCTGATACGACCCTGTGGTCGTATCAGCATAATCCACCCCCATGTTAGGTATGGCTAACACCTGCTAATTGCAGGTGTTAAATAAATAGCGATGACCCCGGTTAGCGCGACTTTTCACGGCGCTAACTGGGGCCATGGCCACCTTGCTAATAGGCGATAGGCCTGTTGGCGAGTGTTTCCCAGGTTTGTTTGTAGGAACGCCCACTTTGCATGTCATTAGCGATAAATATCGCTGACATGCAAAGCGATAAACAACGGTGCTAATGCCCGCAAACTGTCGCTAACTGCTGTTAGAGACAGTTTGCTGATAGGACGATATAAATATCGCCGCTTTAGCGGCAAAAAGTGCCGCTAAAGCGGCCATAGTGCCCTTGCTAATATGCCCC
>CAWUFW010032958.1:0-13080 GCA_963921515.1 Calotriton arnoldi | reverse complement strand
CTTCTCACCTCTACCCCGGTGCAGCCACAACTGCAAACGTGACCGCACCGGGAGCATTTCTCAAAACGAGGAAGTGAAGCCTCGTTTCTATAAATTAGAGGAAAGTACCTTACGCTTTCATAAGGTACTCCACCAAAATGTCGTTTCAATGCCAAAATGACAATTGTAAAGACTCCCAATGCGACGGATCACCGAGGCTGCCCCCTGCTGCCCAAATATTTACTTAGAGCCTCTAAATAGGCAGTTTACACACCCACCTGCTTTTTTAACCCTTTATATACAGGGAATTTTTCCTTTACTATTATATTTATAGTTATTTTAAAAAACAAGAAATGTCTGATGAACAATTTGGCTCTGTAGTTGAGGGAAGATTAGAGGAGATAGTGAACAGGGCTATAGGGAAATTGATGGGGTCGTTGGATGAAACCATCAATAAGAAATTAGAAACCCTTTCACAAATCCAAGTAAGTGATCAACCTGGGTGCTCTTCTTGGTCTAACAAGTCCCAGAGAAAAAGGCCATCAGGTGACGACCCTCACAAAAAAACTAAAAATCAAAAGAAATTATTGAGGGTTTACCGGAGAAAGCCGGTGATGGAGTCAGTGTGTACGACACTGTGGATGGGCATGAAAGAAGCCCTGTTGTCCCAATATCTAGTGAGTCTGATAATGACGAGACATACAAACCAGAGCTGGAATTGTCCTGCTCTTCAGAGTTTGACTCTGACTATGAAGACTCTCCCACAACAAAAAAAGGGACATCTGATGAGGCATCAAAGGCCTCTGGGTCTAAAATGGGGATTCTTGACCCACTAGGGGACAATATGTTTGATCCCCTCCTTATAAAGCATCCCCTGTCACCTGAATGGACCCCTTCTCAGCACGTGGCTGAATATATTACCTTCTGGCTAAGAAGGGAGATTTCTAAAGAAGTGAGGTCTCGACTACGCTCCGAATGCCCTCGGCCATCCCTCCCTGATAAAATAACTGTTACACATGAACTTGACCCAAAGGTTGTAAACTTCATTAACAAAGGGGAAAAGACCCTAGAAGAGGCCCAGATAGAGGTTTAAAGTCCTGCCAGGACTGGCTGCTAGACATCATTGGCCCTCTTACCAAGATCTTTGAGATGCCCGAGACCGCTTACCTGAGCGAAACACAGGTGGACCCCAAGGATTTGCGCGATTGGCGCAGAGAGCAGTTTGCCTCCTACGAAACGCAAACACGGCTCTTTCAAATGAAAGAAGGAAAAGTATGCTTCTGAAGCTCGACCCCAAACTAATGGAGCTTGCCAATAAAGAAGGAGGACCATCCTTCCAGGGCCAACTTTGGCGACAATTTTATAAAAGAGATGGCAAAGTATGTGGGCATTTTCAGTTCAATCCAGAAATCTCAAAAGAGATAAGGAAGGTTTTCCATGACAGAGTTTTGGGAGGGCCGGGCGAACAAGGGGTCGGTTCCCGGCCGAGGTATACCTTCCTCAAGACCCTTCATGGCACGAGGCAACAGATTCTTTCAACCTGCCTATGGTTCTTACTCAAATTTCTACCCCCAAAGACAAAGAGGTCGTTTCAGAAACACCAGAGGTGACAGAAGACACAAAAGCTTCTCATCAGGTAGGTCAGATGAAAGACCTTTTAGATCCCCCTATAAAGGTGGGAGGGAGACTAGCCCAGTTCTGTGGGAACTGGAACTTAGTGAAACAAGACCCTTGGGTGTTACAAACGGTCAGGGGATACAAAATAGAATTCATAGACACACCTATTCAAAACAAAACTCCAAGGGAAATCACTTTTTCACAAGAGGACTCAAATTTGGTAACAAAGGAAGTAGAAGACCTTGTAGTATCCTACTCATGTTCTAGTTCTTGTTATGCCTTTACATCCCCTGCTCAGCCAGTGTGTTTGTGAGTGTGCTGCACGGAATGTTGGAGTGATGATGCGATTGGAATGTTGAGTGCCTGAGAGGTTGGAAGTGACAGTTGAGAATGGGCTGAGCAGCATTCAGGCTGCTCCTGGTGGGAGCTGCTTCACAGAGCTTTACTACTTGCTCTACAGAACTCAACTACTTGTTGTTCTGGATTTATCTACCTGTAACTATCGTCAATAAAGCTTCCTGAATTATAACCTTCCTACCTGGACCTCCTTACTACAGACCTACTAGTCAAAGGCGCCATCAGGGAGGCACTCAATCCAGGGGTTGGCTTTATCAGCAACATCTTCTTGGTAGAAAAAAAGGACAAAGGGATGAGACCAGTCATAAACCTCAAAGATTTAAAAGAATGGGTGGTCTACCGACATTTCAAAATGGAGGGAATATATCTGTTAAGAGACATCCTAAGAAAAGGGGACTGGTTAACAAGATTAAATCTCAAGGATGCTTACCTTACTATTCCGATCTGGCCCCCTCATCAAAAATACCCCGCTTCGCATGGCAAAAGTAAACTTTGGGAGTTCTCGAGTCTCCCCTTGGACTATCCTCAGCACCTTGGTGCTTCACAAAAGTACTCCGCCCAGTAGCAGCTTGGCTCAGAGCAAAGGGGGTAAGGTTAATAATATACCTAGACGACATCCTGATAATGGGTCAGTCCAAAGACCTTGTATCCCTGCATACTCAGTGGACAATAGAGATCTTAGAGAAACTAGGTTTTGTAATAAATCTAAAAAAATCATGCTTAACTCCAGCACAAGACACTCAGTTCCTGGGGTTCATCGTAGATACTCTTCACACAGAACTACGCTTACCCAAAGAAAAGCTAAAAAAATATGCAAAGAATTAAAAAAGGTCTTATCAGAAAAGAGTATTACTCTAAAGTCTCTAGCAAGAATCCTGGGTCTTCTATCCTCAACCATCCAAGCTATATTCTCGGGTCCCCTCTACTACAGAGCCCTCCAAAGACTAAAAAGGAAATGTCTTCGCAAAAATCATTTATACTCTCAAACTTTGTCCCTAGATCAGGAATCAAGGGAGGAATTAGAATGGTGGCTCAAGAATGCACAAGCTTAGAACGGGAGGGCAATCTTCGGTGAGGAACCTGAACTAGTGATAGAATCAGATGCAAGCCTAGAGGGATGGGGAGCGAAATGCGGAAGTGCTTCCACAGGGGACGCTGGTCAAACCAAGAGAAGAAAATGCACATCAATTGCTTGGAACTCTTAGCGGGCTCCTTTGCAGCCTGCAGTTTCACTCAAGAGAGGGTGAAATGTTCTGTAATGCTTCGCATTGGACAACGTTTCAGCAGTGCAATATGTAAGCAAGATGGGGGGACCACACTCCAAAGACCTAGCGGACTTAGCGAAAGACTTTTGGGGTTATTGTTTGAGCAAAGGAATTTCAGTTGTAGCACAACACATGCCTGGTTTGAGCAATGGAGTAGCAGACTGGTTCTCCAGGAACTTCAGAGACTCCAGCAGTTGGAGACTGAACAGGAAGATATTCCTAAATATCCAACACATATGGGGTCCTTTCAACATAGATCTTTTTGCAGACAGATTGAATACTCAACTGACACAATTTTTCAGCTGGAAACCAGACCCTCAAGCTGCTGGGGTAGACGCATTCCTACAGAACTGGAGAGGTCTAAGGCCATATGCCTTCCCGCCTTTTGCAATGCTATCCAGATTCCTTCTGCAAACACGCAGATTCAGGGAAACTGTAGTAGTGATAACCCCACTTTGGAGATCCAAAGCATGGTTCCCAATAATTCTGGAAATGTCAATAGACTTCCCCTTACTAATACCGAATTTCAAGACCCTAATTCTAGGCCCTCAGGGGAAATTCATCCTCTAATGGAAGAAGGCTCCCTCACACTGATGGCATGGACGATTTCCGGAGTGAATGGGAAATCCCTGGCCTTTCGCCAGATGATTTCAGAGTCATATCTAAGTCGTGGGCATCTGGCACAAGAAAAGCATATAGACTGGCGTGGAATAAATGGATTACGTTGGTGTGTTCAATGGGGTATCAATCCCATTTCAACTGATCTAGATCATATAATTAATTATCTAACAGAACTATTTGAGTCAGGTTTATCATACAGGACGGTAAATGTCTATAGATCAGCCATTTCTGCTGGTCACTGTTTGATAGATGGACTACCTGTTGGCCAAAATGCATTAAGAAGGATAGATAATGAGAAGCATTAGGGTCCTGAAGCCACCCATACCAAAGTACACCTCTCTTTGGGGTGTTAAACTGATCCTACAAGTATTAGAGAACTGGGGTGATAACCAGTCTTTATCGCTAAAACAACTCTCTTACAAACTCACAACCCTCTTATGTCTGGTTTCATTCAGACGCATTTCTGATGTTAGAGCTTTAGATGTCACCAGTGAAGCATATCAACCTGAGGGAGTATGTTTCTATATTAAAAGAAGAACTAAGACCCTTTCCTCAACAATTTTCTACGCCTTATTTCTCGAAACCCAAGACTGTGGGGCGATTCCGATTCGGCCGGAAATCTCTCAGACCGAGCCGGACCTGGCGAAATTGCACGGCCGGATCGGTACCCAGCAGTCCGACCGAACGAGTCCGATGCGCACGCATGCCAGTCGGACTCGAGTCGGTCGGACTCCGCACTGAAGTCAATGGGAGCCTGTCGTGCAGCGCGTCGCAGGCATCCCATTGACTCAATGGGTGCGAGGCGGACAGGGCGCCCCCTACAGCGTGTATGCGTCCAAGCGCATCCGGAGTAGCATGCACAGGTAGGGGGACCCATGGGTCCCCTGTGTGCGGCTCACGCGCCTGCGCGTGCAGGAGGGTCTGGCGCGGACACCCAAAGTCCGGCTCCGACAGCTTTTGTCGAGCCGGACGGCACGCAGTCGGTCGGACTGCTCGCGGCGCGCATCGTACTACACCGGCCGGGAACGTCTCCATAGCGCGGTGCGAGTCGTGTCCATGCGAGTCGGTCGGAGCGTGTTGAAGCCGCGTACGAGTCGGTCGGCGATTCGCGGGTGCTTGCATCGTACCTCTGCGCGGTCGGACCCGCTTCCGATACGGTGGCGGGCGGACAGGGCTCCGACATCGGATCCGGTGAATCCGAAGTCCGATTCCTGAGCAATTTTCTACCCGTATATCGGGAAACTCAGGCCTCTGTGTGTGGTACAATGCTTGAAAGAATATGAAAGGAGAACTCATAATCTGAGAAATAGTGTTGCTCAACTATTAATCTCTCACAAAGGCCTCATAAAGCTGTTCCCCCTACCTTAGCTAGATGGGTGAAAGATGTGATGAATGAAGGGGGTGAGGACATCTCTATTTTTGGAGCACATTCACTTAGAGGTACCTCAGCCTCTAAAGCTTTCATCTTGGGAGGAGGTTTACAAGACATTTTAAGAGCAGCCAATTGGTCCAACGAGAGCATGTTCAAAAGTTGTTGCTTTAAACCAATGTCTAATGTAGTTGATAACGTATTGAATGCACTTTGAACTTGCATAATATTGGCCTCCGTGTCATGCCATAAAATGTAGATTTTCCACAGCCTGATGAGCAGAAAATCTGGATTTTATTAGGGACACGGAGGCTAAGATTATCCCACCACTGATACCTGCCCGGGTAAATTAACTCATTTGTATACTTTCTTTCAGAGTAACACGGTTTGGATTTGGAATTCTAGCTTACATTTATTCTTCTGGATACTTTCAAGTGGAATTTTATTGGACTTAAAGTTTATCTTGTTCGCAGCGCAGAAAGAAGGAAGATGGCTGCTTGTTGCTGTGCCTTATAGATGATTAGAATGTTTTAAAAGTTCTAAATTCTTTTTAATTGTTGCTGCTGTGAGCTGGCAATAAAAGGAGATTGCATATTCTTAGCCTCCGTGTCCTTAATATAATCCAGATTTTCTGCTCATCAGGCTGTGGAAAATCTACATTGTCCTTTGCAGCCCTGCCAAGTGCCCCACATTGGGGTCGATTCCGATTCGGGCCGGAAAAAGCACCGACCGACTCGGATCCGGAAAAAATACCGACCGACACGTACCCGTGGCGCCCGACACGCCAAGTACGATGCAAGGCGCGAAAAATCCGACCGACACGTAACGAAACCAAGTCGACCGACCGAGCCGCACGGAAAATAGCAATCCGGCCGGAAAAACACACGAATCCAACCGACCGACACGCACCCGGAACAAATCCGACCGAAACGTACACGCCAACTCCAAACCGCAAAGTACGATGCAAGGCGCGAAAACCACGAGCGAGTCGGACGGAGGACAAGCCGTACGACCGACACGCATACAAAACCGAGCCGAAGCAACACAAAACACCGCGACCGGCCAGCGTACGCAGCATAGAAAACTGCACAAACACAGCGTGAACGAAACGGAAAACACCGTACGAGACCAATGCAGGGTCCGACTCGGTCACAAGAACGTTTCCAACATACACAAACAACACAAAGGAAAAATCACCCAAAAAAGGCCAAACAAGCAATTACCAAGCCAATAAATACTGGGGGGTGGGGACAGAGAACAAAGACACACCCACAACTCCACCTATATAAAGGACACAAATCACTACCATGAGCCTTTGCAAATGCCATTCCACTGCCAGCACCCAAGAGAAAGCAACCACACACCCACAGCTCATCCCTCACACAAGCCACACACCAGCAGCACACCAACAAATACCTACCCCACATACACCCAGCAAAACACACACTCACACACCCTCACCTGCACACCAACACACATCACTCACCATCACCACCCATCACCATGCCCCCCAAGAAGAATCACAAGTTCCTAGATTGTGAATTGGAAGTCCTGGTAGACGAGATCCTCAGGGTAGAGCCACAGCTGTTTGGCACATTGGTCCAACAGACCCCCATGTCGCAGAAAACCAAGATGTGGGAGAGGATCATCAACAGGGTGAACGCCCAATCACCATGTCGGCGCACAAAGACCGACATCCAGAACAGGTGGTATGACGTGCGCAGGAGGGTACGGAAACTGCTGAAGCAAGACTACATCAACAGCCAACACACCGGCAGTGGCCCTCCTGCCAAGCCAATATACCTCAGGCCCTGGGAGGAGAAGGTGCGGGCCATCCTACCGCCAGTGAGCATATATGGACTAGAGGACATCCCAGAGCCTGGTGAGTACACAACAAATGTACACAATATACTGCCACAAAACACACACACATCACTGTCAAGGGAGAGTCAAACCATGCACTCATAGCAATCACACAGCAACCAGAACAGAATCATCCCAAAATGTGTATGTCAGTCAGAGAAACACAACACATGCCATCAAAAAAGTCACATCCAACTGTGCCAACACATGTACAAACACAACCACAACTACAGCTAGGCAGTGGCACAAATAGAACTAACAAACACATCCACACATGTAGCCACCACAACAACACCAACACACAGTGAAGACCACTCAAAGGAAGGAATTCTGTGTATGCTGGCCAAGTCAGTGTAGCCAATAGCATCATGGGAGTCGCAGTCACACATATTGCCCGCCCCAAAACTGTCCCATCAACACCACCATGAACCATGCGCACATCACAGAGAGTGGAGAAGGACTCACAAGATGGCTGACACTGGCTACTGCTGTGGGGAGCACAAGGCCCTGCTGCCAACTGTGCACCAACAAACAGCAGGACACCACTGACTGACATCCTGAGAGACAACTTACACTCCCTGCAATGCAAGCACGTTCCATGGTGGGATATCTGGCTGGCTGAGTGGGAAGCGGGACTTGCAGCACTGACTATAGTCACCAGCACCTCCCCTCACACCCCCCCCAACACAAACTCCACAGTACCCACCTGGTAGAATGCAATGCCCTCCATCCTAACACAAGATCCCACAAAGCACCACCACCCTGGGTTATGTTGTGTGAAGCACAGGGACACTCTTGGGACTCTTAGCCAAACAACTGCCAGGACAACACTCCCAGCCATCCTGTCAGCACAGCCACCCCACCCCACAGGGAAGCAGAGTCAAAAGGAAGGAAGCATGGGCATGCTGGGAAGGGGGTGGAGGCAATAGCATGATGGGAGTCGTACTCACAGACATTGCTCAGCCTCACAACTGGCCCATCAACACCACCCTGAACCATGCTCACATCACAGGGAGTGGAGAAGGACTCACAAGATGGCTGACATTGGCTACTGCTGTGGGGAGCACAAGGCCCTGCTGCCAACTGTGCACCAACAAACAGCAGGACACCACTGACTGACATCCTGAGAGACAACTTACACTCCCTGCAATGCAAGCACGTTCCATGGTGGGATATCTGGCTGGCTGGGTGGGAAGGGGGACTTGCAGCACTGACTATAGTCACCAGCACCTCCCCTCACACCCCCCAACACAAACTCCACAGTACCCACCTGGTAGAATGCAATGCCCTCCATCCTAACACAAGATCCCACAAAGCACCACCACCCAGGGTTATGTTGTGTGAAGCACATGGACACTCTTGGGACTCTTAGCCAAACAACTGCCAGGACAACACTCCCAGCCATCCTGTCAGCACAGCCAGCCCACCCCACAGGGAAGCAGAGTCAAAAGGAAGGAAGCATGGGCATGCTGGGAAGGGGGTGGAGGCAATAGCATGATGGGAGTCGTACTCACAGACATTGCTCAGCCTCACAACTGGCCCATCAACACCACCCTGAACCATGCTCACATCACAGGGAGTGGAGAAGGACTCACAAGATGGCTGACACTGGCTACTGCTGTGGGAGCACAAGGCCCTGCTGCCAACTGTGCACCAACAAACAGCAGGACACCACTGACTGACATCCTGAGAGACAACTTACACTCCCTGCAATGCAAGCACGTTCCATGGTGGGATATCTGGCTGGCTGGGTGGGAAGGGGGACTTGCAGCACTGACTATAGTCACCAGCACCTCCCCTCACACCCCCCCAACACAAACTCCACAGTACCCACCTGGTAGAATGCAATGCCCTCCATCCTAACACAAGATCCCACAAAGCACCACCACCCTGGGTTATGTTGTGTGAAGCACAGGGACACTCTTGGGACTCTTAGCCAAACAACTGCCAGGACAACACTCCCAGCCATCCTGTCAGCACAGCCAGCCCACCCCACAGGGAAGCAGAGTCAAAGGAAGGAAGCATGGGCATGCTGGGAAGGGGGTGGAGGCAATAGCATGATGGGAGTCGTACTCACAGACATTGCTCAGCCTCACAACTGGCCCATCAACACCACCCTGAACCATGCTCACATCACAGGGAGTGGAGAAGGACTCACAAGATGGCTGACACTGGCTACTGCTGTGGGGAGCACAAGGCCCTGCTGCCAACTGTGCACCAACAAACAGCAGGACACCACTGACTGACATCCTGAGAGACAACTTACACTCCCTGCAATGCAAGCACGTTCCATGGTGGGATATCTGGCTGGCTGGGTGGGAAGGGGGACTTGCAGCACTGACTATAGTCACCAGCACCTCCCCTCACACCCCCAACACAAACTCCACAGTACCCACCTGGTAGAATGCAATGCCCTCCATCCTAACACAAGATCCCACAAAGCACCACCACCCAGGGTTATGTTGTGTGAAGCACATGGACACTCTTGGGACTCTTAGCCAAACAACTGCCAGGACAACACTCCCAGCCATCCTGTCAGCACAGCCAGCCCACCCCACAGGGAAGCAGAGTCAAAAGGAAGGAAGCATGGGCATGCTGGGAAGGGGGTGGAGGCAATAGCATGATGGGAGTCGTAGTCACAGACATTGCTCAGCCTCACAACTGGCCCATCAACACCACCCTGAACCATGCTCACATCACAGGGAGTGGAGAAGGACTCACAAGATGGCTGACACAGGCTACTGCTGTGGGGAGCACAAGGCCCTGCTGCCAATTGTGCACCAACAAACAGCAGGACACCACTGACTGACATCCTGAGAGACAACTTCCACTCCCTGCAATGCAAGCACGTTCCATGGTGGGATATCTGGCTGGCTGGGTGGGAAGGGGGACTTGCAGCACTGACTATAGTCACCAGCACCTCCCCTCACACCCTCCCCAACACAAACTCCACAGTACCCACCTGGTAGAATGCAATGCCCTCCATCCTAACACAAGATCCCACAAAGCACCACCACCCTGGGTTATGTTGTGTGAAGCACAGGGACACTCTTGGGACTCTTAGCCAAACAACTGCCAGGACAACACTCCCAGCCATCCTGTCAGCACAGCCAGCCCAACCCACAGGGAAGCAGAGTCAAAGGAAGGAAGCATGGGCATGCTGGGAAGGGGGAGGAGGCAATAGCATGATGGGAGTAGTACTCACAGCCCTACATCCCCCACCACATGGCCCAGCAAGCTCACACTCACGCATGCACATCCCACAGAGAGTGGAAAGGCCCATAAAAGATGTCTGACACTGTTGCTATGTCGTGGGGAGCACAAGGGCATGCTGGGTACTGCACACCAACCAACAGCAGGACACCACTGTCAGCCATCTTGCCATTGCCCTCACACCCACACCCACTGAACTCCACACAAAAGCAAGTAAGTATGGGAATGCTGGCAAGTGGGGTGGAGGCAATGGCATGATGGGAGTCGTAGTCACAGACATAGCTCACCCCCACAACTGTCCCATCAACACCACTCCTGAACCATGCTCACATCACAGGGAGTGGAGAAGGACTCACAAGATGGCTGACACTGGCTACTGCTGTGGGAGCACAAGGCCCTGCTGCCAACTGTGCACCAACAAACAGCAGGACACCACTGACTGACATCCTGAGAGACAACTTACACTCCCTGCAACGCAAGCACGTTCCATGGTGGGATAACTGACTGGCTGGCTGGGTGGGAAGGAGGTCTGGCTGTCAACCAAACACAAGCAATGCAGACCATGTTCACACCCCAGAAAATACATAGAAATGCCCAAATAATGCAGGACAATGTGCCACACCAATATCAACCCCTGACTGTGACGACTTAGGACAATGCAATGTACAGGCCCGCACCCAGAGGCACAGTCACAACTGTCATGTGTGTCAACCACTGATGCCTGCAGAAACATGACATACATTGTTTGTGTCTCCCAAAAACAGGTGATGATGGGGACACAGCAGCAGACGCTGAGGAGTCCCAGTCCCAGGCTCAAGAGGATGCCGAGCTCACTGGCGTCGTACAGCCTCTGTCCTCCTCGGACGATGAACAACCTGGCACATCCGGTGCAAGTCAACATGCAGCACCAGCAGGGCCACCAGCTGCAGCACCAGCAGGACCACCAGCTGCACTCCTGCACCCACCCCTACAACGACTGTCACCACGAATACCATCCCTGCCGACATGGACAGAATAAGGAGCAACACCAGCGCAGTGACCCTGGACCAACCTGGGGCCATGGACACCACCACCAACCCCCAAGGTGGACCAGGGTTATCTGTGCGTGCAACTGCACACACTGCACATGTCAGCAGGGGTGGTGGGAGGGGTGGGAGACAGAGGTCGCTGCTTGCAGACGTTGCTGGTGTGCATGACGACCCACAACTGGTACGCATAGCTGATGCGTACCAGTCCAGCACCGGAGAGCTCAGCCAGGTAGTGGGGCTCCTCAGAGACATCAAACAGCAGCAGGCTGCCCATCATGCCCGCTTGGACTCCCACATGTCCCACGTGGAGTCACACATGTCCCGTGTGGACTCACACATGTCCCGCGTGGAGTCCAAGTGGGATGTACTGCATGAGATGATGGCGGTGCACAGGGACATTTTACAATGCCTCCGCCAGATGAACAGCAACCAGTCCACACCTCCCTGTGTGCCAACAACATCTGGTACCGAACAAACTGCAACTGCCACAGGGAGGGAGGAGGACTCTGGCGGAGAGTCCCTGCACCGCAGCAGCCTGCACTTGAGGGCCCCCCCAAGAAGAGGGGTCGTCCGAGGAGCGGAAAGTGAGAGGCCGATGGCCAAGCGCAACTCCCAGGAAGCCTGAACCTGTTCTGGATGTTCGCCTTTGTGCACAGACTGTTCACCCTGTTGACGGCAACACTACTCCCACACATTGCATGGGGAGTACAAGTTGGACCAATGTGTCAGACAACTGTGGCCCCGATACTGGGGATCCTGTCTACCCGGACTTTCAATTCACCTAGGAACTTGGGATTGCAAGATTCATGTACAGCACAACACATCCTATGCACTATTTACACAAATGTATCACAATAAACACACTAATACACCATACTTGCCTCTGTCGTGATTCCAACGTGGGTGCTGTTATGGGGATGATGAACTGCAAAATTACACTGTGTATGCGAACTGCAACAGCAAGGACAACACAGGCATGTGAGTAAAGGCAACGTGACACATATGAGGGAGACACACCACCAGGGCTACACAACACATACACACCTAGGCCATCTGACTCATTGCCTACACTGATGTTGCCAGGGAAGACGGTGCAATGCACAGACACCACACCCATTCCCAGTTGTAGTCAAGTAGCCCACAGGTGCAGTAAGCAAATGGCAGTCAAATGTGTGACCACAGACAACGCACATCACTAAGTGAAGCACAGGTTTATTACACAGTAGCAACATGCCGTAACCACTACAGATGCAAGGTAACCCCACCTGGTAGCGGGCACGCAGTCAACAACTGTAGACGGAAGGAAGTCCATGGGTGTGGCGCACATCACCTGTAGGGACACAACAGCTACCAGCCTGGATGTGCAATCACGTCGTGCCGGTGGACACAGTTGACCAAACGAATCTGAAAGTACCCTGTGAAGGACAGAAATGACACACAGTCAAAAGCAATGCAGTTCAGGACAGAACAGCAAAACTCATGCACAATACATATTACAAGATACCCACCCAGAACCAAGTTAGCATGTCAACACTGTTGGGGAGTACAGCCCACCTGTAACCACACATCGCAACACACATCCAGTCAAGTAGCCCATGGACACACTCCAACAGCGCCAGAGCCCCACCCACACATCATGCCAACTCACATCATTCACATGACACCTCAGGATACTCACATTCAGCTAAAGAAGTTGGTGATGAGCTGTGTGCGGACATCACCATCACCATCATCATCATCATCGTCACTGGCATCTTGGTCCAGGCCA
>CAWUFW010032957.1:0-13081 GCA_963921515.1 Calotriton arnoldi | reverse complement strand
GCCTGGGTGATTACATGACTGCAGGGGTAATATCTGTGGGATTACTGGAATACATAGGAAGTGAATGGGTGATTTTATAAGTCCATGAGTACTGCCTGGGTGATTACAGAACTAACTAAGGTACTACCTGAGTGATTACAGGACTGCAAAGGTAGTGCCTGGTTGAATTTATAAGTGCATGAGTACTGGCTGAGTGATTACATAAGTACAAAAGTAGTGCCTGCGTGATTGAAAGAGTGCAAAAATAGTGCCTGGGTGATTGAAGCACTGTATACCTAATGCATTGGTGATTGCATAAGTACAAGGGTAACGTCTGGGGGATTAAAGGAGTACATAGGTAACACCTCTGTGATTGCATGACTACAAGGGTAATATCTGGGGATTTACATAACTACATACGAAGTGACTGGGTGATTTTAAAAGTGCATGAATACTTCTTGGGTGATTGCAGGACTACTGAGATAGTGCCTCAGTGAATAAAGGAGTGCAAAGGTAGTGCATGGGTGATTTCTTAACAGCATAGGTACAGCCTGCATGATTGCATGACTGCAGGGGTAGTACATAACTAGTGCCTGGGTGATTACATGACTGCAGGGGTAATATCTGGGGGATTACTGGAATACATAGGAAGTGAGTGGGTGATTTTATAAGTCCATGAGTACTGCCTGGGTGATTACAGAACAACTACGGTACTACCTGAATGATTACAGGACTGCAAAGGTAGTGCCTGGTTGAATTTATAAGTGCATGAGTACTGGCTGAGTGATTACATAAGTACAAAAGTAGTGCCTGCGTGATTGAAAGAGTGGAAAGATAGTGCCTGGGTGACTGAAGCACTGTATACCTAATGCATTGGTGATTGCATGAGTACAGGGGTAACGTCTGGAGAATTAAAGGAGTACATAGGTAGTGCCTGGGTGATTTCATAACAGCATGACTACTGGCTGAGTGATTACATAAGTAGACTCTTATAAAGTACCATAAAAAATAATTCCTCTCCCAACATATCATAAACATCATTTTTCCAATACCACTGCTTCACTATTCTAGCAAAAAACAGGTATAGAGCATAGATAACAGCAAAGCAACACTTCACTTATCTTTCATAAAAGCCTCCCCGTATTTCTAAATCCATGTATGCATATGTCTATACCTTTTCCTACCAGCATCATATATAAAAGTAAAAAACAGATAAATGTATATGTGTGTTTTATACATCTATCATCTTCAAACACATAACACATACTATAATATATGAGCAAGTAGACACATATCTTAGTCACAACACCATGCACAGCTCAAAACTTCACAGAGTACACTTCAATTTTCAAACAGACACTGAAAATTATGCGGTATATATGAATATAACTTTCCTCACATCATACAAATTACTCTAGTAAATAATATCTCTACAAACATCTCAACCCTCACTTTAAGGCTGCTGCTTAACCATTTTACAACTACTTATAATATTACACTTACCCAAATACAAAGTAGGAACCCTTCACGTATCTTTAGTAAAAGTCTCACCATATTACTAAAAGCATACATGAATATGTCTTTACCATAACACTATCCAAACCTTAAAAATTCACAGAACAAACTTTCAATTTCAAGCAAACATCAAAAATTATGCGGCATATTTCAACTGTACCTCTCTAGAAACTTAAAAAAAGAAGCCTAATCAATTACACCTTATGTCAGCATCTTTTAAACAACACTTTTGGGCCGCATCATCACCATTCTAATAGTACTCACAGTCTTGAGCCTACCAGATAAAAAGCAACAACATCTCCATGTTATACATCATGCACCTTCAAATGTATAAGACATATGAAAATACCTATACAAGTAGAAACGTACTTGGACAGAAGTCCAAGCACACCTTAAAACTTGACAGACTCCACCTCCAAATTTAAAGCAAGAGCTAAAATGATGCGGTATACTACAAATGTTCATATCCAGACACTAAAACAAACTACCATAATCACTAATCCATCTTCCAATATACACATATTACCATACAGAATCTATTCCAAACAACATTTAACTTCAATAAAACAAACTACAATACACATCTGTACATTTAATAAAATATTTCAAACATCACAATTTTTAAATTATTTTAAAATTTAAAATAAACCTAATACATAATACACCTCACCAATTTATAACTCACCTTCCAAATAGATTTGTAGAATTAAAAATATCACAAACTAATAAATGATTTTCTTATGCACACAATCAATGTAATGCACCAGTCTCAGCTAGGTAAAACCAGTAATGGCAAAGTTTCCCTCTCTTTCTCCACACAAATACATGTAAGTAAAAAATCACATACCTTCCTACATTATTTCAAATTATAAAACACATTTCTATTGGTTAGACATATGAACCCTTACCAACTGACTTCTAAAAGTGCCCAAACTGTTTCTGCAAGTTTTTTGGAGTCGCGACTCCACCGTGCCCCAACGCGATGGAGCCGCAAATCCATACGGGAGTTCAAAAATATATTACAAATAAAAATACCATTATTTTTTAAGAACACACCACTTCTTAACATACTACTGACTTGGGAAATCTTACTTTAATAAGATTTCACTTATATATAAATTACAATTTCACATTTTAATTCCACAGTTAAGTTTCAACCCTTCCCCCATTCTGCTTAAGGCCAGTTTCCATAGTAACAGTTCATGGAACATTCAACTGAACTCACAGGTCACAAGTTCACCATATTTTCAAGTTCACCACACAAAGTTACAAATGCAAACAGCAGGTGTGGTTGACATTTCCAAAATATGAGCTTATCCTATCTACTGCACCTTTCAAACATTTTTTACTAACGAATAAGAAACATGCTTTTTAAAGAAAGTAAAATGCACCCTATTTTTGAATGTACAATGTTCTTAAACAGCCAATCAATTCTCTACTTTTTAAAAACAGCATCTTGTCCACCATTTTACATACCTCTCATTCTACCAACTGACTACCTCAGCTACAAACATCTTTTCAATACTTCCAGACATCCCTTCAAGATGCTTACAGTGTGGATTGTTGGACACAGCTATGTTTTCTGGTGCAAAAGGTATGCTGAACGCAGAGCTATTGACAAAGACCTAGGTTTGCAAAATGTGGATATTAAATGGATTGCACAGAGAGGATTAAAGTGGCACCAATTGATGCCTTTGGTTAAAACCTTTTGCATCTCCAACCCCCTGACCTCATGATTGTGCACTGTGGTGGCAATGACCTAGGCACATTGACTGGGGTAGTGTCTGGAAATGCTAATGAAGGACACCTTTGCTCAATTGATGTTGCTTTTACCTCAAACTGTCTTTGTATACTCTAACATATGCCAAAGACAGAAATGGAAGTGGTCAAATCAATTCTGTCCACAGATTGAGAAAGCTAGAAAGATTGTCAATAAAGCTGTTTCTGCTTACCTCAGAGACCATAGAATGGGCTCCATATATAACAACAATCTACGTTTTGATATGGATGACATCTACAGAAGTGATGGAGTACACTTCACAGATCAAGGAAACAGAGTCTTTCTCAACAACCTTAAGCTCTGCATCGGCACTTACATGTAGCTACTTCAAACTCACAATAAAAACAAGGGCTCTTTTTAGAGCCACCCTATAACATAATACTGATTATAATTTTTTTACACATACAATTTTTTTTAATTTTTTTTCGGATTCGCAAACCTGTCGCGTATTCACAAAACAAAAGCACAAATTCAATGCACTACAACACAACACACTTTTCAAGTTTAACTATTAATTTGTAATTATATATATTTTTAACAACTCTTTCAATTGTAATCTTGTCATTAACTTCAATCACAGTACTTCTTTAAAACAACTTCACAAATACAACACTACCTTCTACATTATATACTACTTAATTATTTATTTAAGGTGGATTCGCGAACCCATCGCGACGTTACACGGGGGCCGCGCTGAGAGCCGCTTTGGGGTCACGACTCCAAACTCGAAAAAGAAAAAAAAAAGCGCCGATCCGCTGCCATTATTTAGTATTCGCCCCGGGGACCCCATCCCCCGGTGCCTGCCACCATTTTTTTAAAAAAAATAAGGAGGGGTACCGCGTGCCCCCCTCCTCAGGCCAAGAATGGCCCGGGGATGGCCAGCATGCATTTTTTTTTAAAACAGGGGGGGCCACGTGGCCCCACTCACGGGCCACTCCTGGCCCCAGGGACCCCATCCCCCGGGGCCTGGCCTCTTTGATGGGGACCATGGGGGGAGCCCCAATGCCCCCACGGTCCCTGCGGGAGCCTTCTGCCTTCTGCGGGAGCCAGCATTGCTTTTGGGCAAGGGGAGCTGCTGACATGCAGCTCTCCTTGCTTTGCTACTACTGCTTCTTGGAAGCGAGAGCAGGTTTCCTGCTCTCGCATACAAGCACAGCCAGTGCTCCCAATGACAGGGCAGAAGCATTGCGGGGTGGTGGTCCCCAGGGCCATCGAGGGCTCCAGGAGGGGCCATGCGGCCCCACTCCTTTGAGTGCGAAGCCCAGGGAGGTGGTGGTCCCTGGCGCTTGGGGGCCTGTGAGGTCCCCTCATTATTGAAGAAGCCCCGGGGAGGTGGCGGTCCCCGGGGCTTGGGAGGCTCACGAGGCCCCACTCATTATTCGATGAATGCCCCGGGGAGGTGGTGGTCCCCGGGGCAGCGTGGGGGGCTAGGAGCCCCCCACGCATTTATTTTCAAGCCCCGGGTAGGTGGTGGTCCCCGGGGCTGCGGGGGGCCGTGTGCCCCCACACATAATGAACTAAAGCCACTGGGGAGGTGGTGGTCCCCGGGGCTGCGGGGCCCTGCGGCCCCCACTAATTAACTGCACATTGCCCCGGGACCTGGCCCACCCAAGGGCTTAAGTACAAACAAAGCGCGGGAGCCTGCGCTTCAGTTTTTTGTTATATTCTCGACCGGATTCACGCACCCAGCGTAAATTTGGCCTGATTTAAAAAAAAAACAAATGCTTTTGGCCCTGTGGGGTCCTTGTGGGACCCCCTGAGCAGGCCTAGGGGGTCAGGGTGTTTCTACCCTGCCCCCTTTTCTTGTTTTTTAACCTTTGTTTTACCTTTTTCTTGTGACTCGGTTACCGAGTCACAAGATGGATGCCAACACATTCTGGTTTGGAGTGTTGGCAGCCAATCAGAGTGAAGCTCGTGCCCGGGAGGGTTCGCAAATCCTCCTCGGTGCTCAGATATAGATATTTTTATTTTTTTAATTTCTCAGCAACCTCTGAACGGATTTACATCATTTAAAAAAAGCACGCTTTCTAGACCAAGACCTACCTTTTTGCCAAATTTGGTGTAATTCCGTTCAGCAGTTCGGGCTGTAGCTTTGTCTAAAGTTTCCTATGGAAATTTACATGAAGAAAATGCGTTTTGGGACCCCCGTTTTTCTCGACCCCCCTGCTTTACAAATCACCACGAAACTTCCAGGACAGGAGCTGACCTGAGTGAACCATTAGTTTTGAGACTTTCGTGTAGATTCGTCAAACGGCGCCAAAGATATTGGTAAAAGAAAAATCGCTTTTTGAATAGAAACAAGGTCCTAACTATAACTACCTACTGGCGACTGCCACTAGGTAATATATATATATATATATATTTGTTTAGTTAGTTCATGTACAGGTTAAGCTGTCTTTGTCCTGTCCCTGGATGTGCCTTAAGTGGGAGGTGGGTTGATGTTTAATATATGTTATTATGTGTATAGTATTAGGTAAGGTAGTTAGTTTAGTCTAGGTACCAATTAGTACAAGTTAGATTAGTGTAGATTAGGATAGGTCATTAGTATTAGATTTAGGTTAGTAAGTGTGTATTTTTGATAATAAATTCCTAGTGGTTAATGGTTTGTGGTGTCACTGATTGTTGATGTGTTCCTATGAACTGGTGATTTGGTAGTTGATTACAACAGATGCATCACCCACACAATTGATTTGAATGTCTACAAATGGAATTACGACATCTTCAAGGGACAGGCTACTGCCATTCTGCAATTTGAATTTGAGTGACAAAAAATGCTTGATATGTAGGCTGGCAAAGTTCAGTTTAGAGATTGCATAGGAGTGGTCTGATGAATAAGTCTACATATGATACTATATTGCGGATTCAAAGATACACATGATGCACTGGAGGCATTGTGCTCACAAGGCATTGGTTACATGATGTGGATATGTTGTTAGGGAGTTAGGGGCATCTCTGCTCACCCCTGTCCCCACGACAGCTTTACTTTCCATGTGAAAGTGCATGGGATATGTGCTTTGTATTATTTGCTAGGGTGCATAAAGCCACTGTACATGTATAAATACAGCCTTGTACATTAGGGACAACAGTACAATATACTTTGCATACAAGTGTAGGGCAAGGGGTGTTGTGATGGGCGTTACACCACAACAGCGCTTGGATTTGACCCAGAAACACAGTTTGATATTATCTATCAGACACCATTTCTCTTCTTACAGCAAGATTGCTTTGTCATCTTATGAAATATGTTGAGGGATCTGTCTTTACATGTATCATGGCATGACACCCATCACAACAACCATTGTCCACCCCATTGACAATAGGTACATGTTAAAAGTATGCCTTGCTAGCAAGGAAAGGATAAGCCACTTCATGTGGCTTGACACAGACCTGAGTATTGTTCCAAGTCACGATCCCCATTCTGAATGTAGGGTAAGTTTAAGTTGCAGCAACAATGTTGTATTGGAGATCTGAGGCATTGGCAGATTCACACAGACTCAGCAGAAACCCTTTCCAAAATGGCCCTCTATTTGTTGTGCTGTCTAAACTGACCATGCATTGTTGACACGTTGAAACTTGAATGGTCACAGGCAACACACATCTTTGTGACTTTAGTGCTTTTATTTACATGTGATTTCAATGAGGTAGCAGACTGGCCCAGGTCTTTGGACAACAACCCCCACATTGTGTAGATGCCCGGTGGAGGGCCAGACAGAGTCCTTTGGGGGCAACATGTCCAGAGACATGTTGAGGAAGAGGCAGAGTTAAGTCAGCAGGCTGATTGCAGTGTCATTGGGGCTCAATGGCCACATTGGCAGTCCATTAAAATTCCAAGGTGATTGTAGCAGAGTCATTCTGTGGACAGTGGAAGATGATGTTCCGGGCATGATGGTAAGCACAAGACCAAGCATAAACTGTCCATTTGACTCAGATGTATGCTACTGCTGACTGTTCCTTCTGAATGTTATTTCATCCACATCTTCCTCCTCTGATGTATCATGTGCCTTCCTTGAGGGTGATGATGGATTGGCAGAGGCACTGGGAGGCAGTGACACATAAGGGGAAGTAAGAGGTGGATGTTGAAGGTGCAACAGCATTCATCTGTGTCAAATGATGAGGCATCACTGCAGTGATGATAAGCTGCAGGGCTTGCAAGACTCCAGCAACGTCTCTTTGGTAGGCAGCCATGGCAGCCATGTGGGAATCCTGTTTCCACTCTATGTTCTCCATTATATTTCGCATTTCATGCAACTCCTTGGTAACATCGCTGGAGCCACTTTGACTGGACAGTTGTTCTTGTCTCTGAGTAAGGACTCCAGCAATGTCAGCCATGGAATGCTGAAGAGCATGGAGCGGACGGTGGGTGCCTCGTATGGACTCTAGGTGGTCCCTAATGGGACTGTGCCACCCACGGATCCCATCCAGTTTGGCCGCCAGGCTGTCCAACCCCACCAGACCAGCCATCTCACGCAGGACTTCTACCGCACTACATTGGAATCTTAACAGTGGGTCCTCAAAGTCCTGGGAGACAGCTGTTGTGGCTGCTGGGCGTTTTGTGCTGCTGGTGGAGCAACCATGACGCTGCTGGATGTCCCCGCTTCCGGAGATGGGCTGCCTATAGAGTCGAGCAGCTCTTGGAGGGTGTCCTGGTTGACGGTTGAGATGTCTTCTTCCTCTACCTCATTGAAGAGTGGGACAGGCTGCTGAACAGGAGGTGATGTTTCTTCCTTTGCGATGTAAAGGGCAGATACTGTTGTATGTGTTTGTCCACTTTGGTCAGGCATTTAAGCAGTTGACAAGCAGAGTGCATGACAATATCCATTCTCTATTTTTACATGCTACACCTATTACACGCAGCTTTGTAAATCATTGTACAACATCACTGAGGTGATCTTTGGGTTGATCATGGTTTTGGACAGTTTCCCTGTATGCCAACTGTGAGGGGCATGTTTCTATGCCCATGCTGCACCTGTTAAATCCTCTGCTCAAAAGTGACAGTGGTGCTGGTTGTTTCACATTATTGACAATGCAGAATTGATCAGATTCATGTTTCTTTACATTGCATTGTGGATGAGTCACCCCTACTCAGTCAAGTTTACATATTGGTTTCAGTCACTAAGTTTTGAGGTGTAGAATAAACTGCACCCCACCTTGATGTTGGCACTGCCACCTAATTGGTAGTGCGGCATGAGGAGGGCCTTCATGCACTTGAGAACAGGGATGCAGTGATGTACACCATGATATGAGAAGTAGATGTGCTTGATTTGCCATACTCTGAGAAGTGTCTATGTGTTTGACAGTGGCCAAATGACATTGACACATGTCATTCCCATTGATGTATGTTGATGTGCAGGGAGGGACACCTTCTTGTTCATTGCCAGTCATTCCCTCTATCCAGTCACCCTTGAACTTTGGTGCATTGGCAATGGTAATATGTTGCAAGCCGGAGGACATAGGACTCTGAGGCAGGCTTCTGAAATTTGTGTATTGTTGCACAGCAGACGTTTTTGGTGCCTCAAAGGGATGGACACATGAACGATACATGCTGTTAAGCTCAGGGTAATTGGATGCTTTAGTTAGTGGAAGGATGTTTACAGACATCACTAGCTATGCATTTGTTCACTGCCAATGTTGACTTTACCTAAGGGCCAGTTTCCAGGCATGCCAATGTGTCTTGGACATCCAAAACCAGGACCATGATGACAATTACATACTGCTAACTGTACGACACATGTAGATACTTTGATGTGGAAGACTGCATTTTGATGGATAGGGTCAAGGAGACATGTAGCCTAAATGACATGCATTTTTGCCACATTGTGAATGGGGTTCATTGTCATACTTTACTTAACATTCACGTGACAGGGAATGTGTGGTTCTGGGAGCATGGCAAACAGAACATACATGTTGTGATTTTAGGGAGCACATTCCTGAAATGCAGAGTCCTTACACTGTACTTTTAAATGCATATCCCTTCTACTCATAGTTTAACAGAACTTTGCCCTCCAGTATGTTCATTTTTGACAATATGGAATGTGCAGATTATAGACAAAAAAGCCATATTTACAATTGAATGGTAATGTGTGTCGTTAAGCCAAGAAGGCTGACAACAAGCTTTGTCACTTTAGGAACGCAGGGCTGCACCATATTGACTATAATATGGTGCAGCCCTGTGTTTCCCCCTGCGCTTGCCCAAAATGTAGCAGCCTAGTGCCAACGCAGGCACCCTTGCACCATTGTGCAGGGGTGCCTGTGTTGTGGGGAAGATTATATATGTGCAGTAAGGTCCCCCTTCCTGCACATGAACAATCTTCCCCTCAACGCAGACACCCTTGCACTATGGTGCAAGGGTGCCTGCATTGGTGATGGCCGGCAGCGCGGTGTGGAACACAGGGCTGCATCATATTGTTTTCAATGAGATGCAGCCCTGTGTTCCCGAATTTGTAGAGCGTGGTGTTGAGCCAAGGAGGCTAATGCAATACTCCGCCACTTCTCTAGTCAATATGCCCCTTTGCTTGTTCATGTAGCCCAGAGTTAGGTGACACATTAATGGTCAATTGTCTATATATTTACATATTTATATGTGCATGTGTGCTGGATTACGAGTCACTTACACCACCATTATGTGTCTTTATATGTATTCAGCAGCTATAGTGAAATGTGGATATACCCCCAAGTACCTATGTATATGGAATTTGATCTGCACACAGTGTGGGTGGGCACTGAGACATATTTAGTTGGACAGAAGCAACATTAGTCCCCACCTCCTCTGTCCCTGGTTGTTACTTACCCTGTTGCTGATGTAGCTCCTCGCAGATGACCGCGGACACCTGTTCCTCCAAGTCATCAAGCTCCTCCTGTGGCGCTGTGGTGCTGAACTCTCACCTCCGGTCTGCAGTGCTGCCTGCCAAATGGTGGACAGTTTCCACTTGGCATCATGCCAGCGCTTCTTACAGTCGGCCACTGTCTTCTTGGCCTCTGCTACTGCATTCACCTTGGTCACAATGGACCGACAAATTGCATTTTTGGTCCCCAATGACACCTTGGAGCTGACGAAGAGCTGGTGTTGTTTCTCTGTCACCTCCGCAATCAGGATCTCATTTTCCTGCTGGCTGAATCTGGTTTTCCTCTTTCTCTTCCCCTGGGACTCTGACTGGTCCTCCTGGCTGCTAGGGGGGTTAGAAGGGTTGTTGGCTCCTGCTGAACTGGGTCCAGCCTGCTCCATTTTGCTTCCAGGTTAATTATCTTTTTATTGGTGCTTTGCTGGAATTTTGTAGTATATTTTTTCCGCAAAGCATGAAAAAAGTAACATCACGCTGACTAACGTGAGTTTTCTGCCCGATGACTGGCTGGTCGTCACTATTTTTACATTAGCTGCAAGATTTTTATCGCTGTGATGTTGGTGTTATTGACAACATTTGCCACCGTGGGAAGATCCTATCACCATGTAGCGACGTATTGTAAATACGTCGGTACCATGGCGATAGTTTTCAGCGGTACGCAGCGGTAAGAACATTTCCGTTAACTAACGCTAGCGTTAGATAGCGGCAATTCTTGTAAATATACTCTCTCGGTGCAATAGTTTAGACTGTTTTAAACAAAGCAATAATTACACTTTTACTTTCTCATATGTTGTTCTTTTTTAAATGGCTCGCACCAAAATTAATGCGTTGCCAATTGCATTCATTGTTAGTCGTAACCAGTTTTTGCCCCCAAATGATTCTCTTGTATTACACCTTGCTAAATCTGCTGCTTTGAGGTGGGAGGCTTTCTGTAACATTGTTTCCTTTGCTGGAATTTAGAAAAACTTTCACATCTTTTTGAAATTGAATTTAAACCCTTGACTTGCTAAAATCTCACGTACAGTTAAAATGCTTATTTTAGCTGCCGCTTCAGACATTTTCATTGTAACTAATTTATGTTTTTACACCGCATCTTAGTGTGGATAATATTGTTTTAATTTTAAAGCTAGCGTTGTTTGTACCATAGCCACATCACTCCAAAGGGACGAAGAGGGCATATTAGCAAGACCCATGCTAAAATTATCGCCGTTTTAGCGGCAGGAACCTGCCGCTAAAACGGCGATAATGGGTTTGCTAATCTGCGTTATAGAATTCCAATAGAAGCCCAGGTTAGATGTCAGTGACATCTAACCTGGGCTTCTATTGGAATTCCATAACGCATATTAGCAAGCCCATTATCGCCGTTTTTAGCGGCAGTTTCCCGTCGCTAAAACGGCGATAATTTGAACGTGGGTCTTGCTAATATGCCCCAAGAGTATCCAGGTTTTGTGAGCTCCGGTGATGGTGAATCTATTCACACGGTTTATCACAGAAGTGCCGCATTTAATATTGGAGCACAACACATTGATGAATGTTGTCTGGGCAGCTCCGAAGGTTTCTTTCACACCGTGGAGTATTGCACTGCTTACCAAACATTGGATTCCACAACTTAAACTGTGTTTGAAATAATAATTCGGCATTTATTCCTTTATTATTATTTTTTTCCCCTATAAGATATGCTTTGGATCGGGTACTTTTGCTTTCAACTTTTGGAAAGCGTACAACGACAGTTCTTATGATACCGCCATTGAAAATAGGCAATAAGTAATGTATAGATTTAGAAGTAGTTGCTAAATAAATCAGCCAAGAGCAAACGTGAGCCTGCGGCAGTATCGAGATTGTAATAAAAGAACTGACGTCAAGAAGGATACTGAAGATCTGACGTTATTATATCCCATGCACATAGTCTAACATTGACATACGCACGATATTATTCTGTGCTTTAAAATGCATAATAGGTATGCAGCTGAAATTACAGAATTTTTATATTTTTAGTTAGTTGAGGCTATTGTATAGCGCATATCTGGATCAGCAACAGAGGAATAACATGCTGAGGCATTTAGGTTATGGATGGATGTTTGAATAAGGTGACATGGGCGCATTAAAAGGGCCTGTGCATCATTAACAGCTCAGTAGCCCATTAAATAAGCTTAGAGAAGATCTGTGATGATGTCTACAGAGCAGACTAAAAGTAAAAAGTGGCTCGAGTGGTGGACGGGTGGAGACAAAGAATGAAGCAGGCCAGGAAGAGGAGTAGTGATTGTCCTGAAGGTCATGAGTGTTTGATGGGAAGTCTATGCAAGGGGCATGTTAACGAAACTATGGCATGGTTTCTTATCTTTTCTTTCCTCGTCTTGCCCAGGGCTATCTTGAACCTCTTTTGGGATAATGAATGCAGATAGTAAAATGTATTTTAGATGACACACTGTTATTTGAAATTAATTGCCATTTGGGTGAGCTGGGAAGTCCTTATGTTCCTTTGTGTGTTCAGCTTCCAGGTAGTCATATCCCCAATATTGCTGAGACCAGCCATTTCACTAGGATTGTTGAGACCAGTTGCTGTTTATCTGTGAGTTTATATTCCATTAAAAGTGCCAAGAGAGTGACCAGGTATGTGGATGGCTTAGTGGCTCCTGCCAGTCACTGTGGTCAAACTGGATATAAAGAGATATGCATTATTTATCCTCAGACAACTCTTTGCTGTCCAGTTCCAGCCTGATTCGCACAATGCCCTACAACCCATTGCATATTTAACCCCTTTAATCTCCCAAAGTGAATGAGATGATTGTGTTATAACCTTTCGATGGCAGTATTGATTACTGCTACCATTTTCAAAGGAAAGGAATCTTTGAATTAAACCCATACAATTAATTCCGAAATTCTATAAACTTTTCTTTCTAAAGGGGATTTTTGCAAATAAATAATTAAACATCATGGGAGATATTCTCAAGAACGGGCGATAATCATC
>CAWUFW010032956.1:0-13082 GCA_963921515.1 Calotriton arnoldi | reverse complement strand
CCACCACAAAAGCTAACTCTCCACAGATGCATGATGAACATTGCGGACTGCATGAAGGACAACTGTCTCAAACTCACCACTGAAAAAATGGAAGTCCTCATCTTTGGGAACAACACCTTGTCATGGACTGACACATGGTGACCTTGCGTGAGCCTCAGCAATGCTCCTGCTTCAACAGACCACTCCCGCAACCAAGCAGCATCATCCTGGACAGCAGGCTATCCAGGAAGAAACAAGTCATGGCAGTGTCATCTGTCTTGCTTCCACACCCTTGATTGCTTTGCCAAGATCTTCAGGTGGCTCCCGGAAAATGCCAAAAGGACCAACACGACAAGCCCTCATCACCAGCAGACTGGGCTACGAAACACGCCAGCTAGGAATGACTGCATGCCTCCTGAAGAGACTCCACACAATACAGAACTCAGCAGCAAGACTCATACTCGACCTCCCCAGAAGAACCCACGATCACACCCCATCTCAAGGAACTAGCACTGGCTCCCAATTCAGAAGAGATCCAGTTCAAGTTGCTGACCCATGCCTACAAGGCCCTGCACAACGAAGGACCAGCATACATCAACAAGCGCCTGGCCTTCCACCAACTGACGGAGACACCTTAGGTCAGCCTCCTCACGCTCTCAGACACCCCATGGATTAGTGCAGGCCGCCAGTGGAGGACGCTCCTTCTCACACCTGGCAGCCAAAGCTTGGGAACAACCTCCCCTGCACCTCAGAACCGCACAGTCGCTCCAGCAATTCAGGAAAAGAACCAAAGACTCTGGATTTTTAAATGATCAAACCTCCACACAGCAGCAAAGCCGAGCTCCAGCGCCTCATGACCTCATGGGCAGGATTTGCTGCCCTCTATAAACTTTTGATTGATGCACTCCTGTTCTCTCCTGTGCTGGCACACTGAGTACTGCTTAGCACCAACGCTATGGCAAGCGGCAAGGGGTGCCTGTTTTCAGGCAGGGCTTCATATTTGGTGCAGAGAGGGGATCCTTCCTGCATAAAAACAATCCTCAGAGGCAGTCTCCTCTTTCTCGGAAGCTGCAGAATGCAGCATTTCCTAGGAAAGAGGAAATACACAAGGAGAAATAAAGATATTTTGGCTTGAGCATGCCTCGCTGGGAAGCTCATTTCTGCATTTTGGATTCATTCCCAGATTTTCTAGCCTTAGTTAAACTTGGAAATGCGGAAAATCCAGCGTGTGGCTGTGTGGGAAACACCCATGCTCCACCCTGGAACACCTTCCCAAACTCCAGATTTACTAAGCCACGCAGAGCCACGCAAGGTGGCTCTGCTTGGTTTTGTAAATCTGACTTAAGCTCCTTGCTTTGCTTGCACTCACCTTGTGTGTGATGCAAGGGCAACGCAAGGGCTTCATAATTCTGGCTCCTAAACCGTGACAAAACAGAAGCAAATGCACAGCTCTGGAACTCAGTGCTCCTTGAAATAGGACTTGAACCAATACAGACGAGCAATCATAATTCTGACAGTCTGGATAACAAGGTAGTATGATGACACTGAATCAAATGTTGCAGAGACAGGCCCAACAGCACAAGTGCCAGTTAGGCTCCGCCCCTGTCTGCCAACATTTGCAGTTTGTATAACTACTGTGACAACAGCACTGTCTCCATGCTGTATACTGTCTGGAATCCAGAAATGCATGGGGTGCAGAATCTGATTAATCTAGAAAAACAACTCGTTGACATAAAATCTTAGCACTTGCAAAGGGCAAAAGAAATATTAGTCTGGAAGTTAGATAAAATGACTGGCTCAGTATTCTTTCTTTATAATACAGGCATTATCACGGTCTTTTCCACCTCAAGTGGGACACACACGATCAGATGTATTACAGACCCTCTAACAGGGGTGGAGCGGTACTGGGTCAATGATCTCAGCTTTCCAGAGCTTGGAGGGATAGGGTTCCTAGTGGGGAACCCTATGAGCTTGATGCAGCAACAGAGAGATAAACTGCTCTAGTGAGAGCTGCTCCAAAATGACATGTACGCCTGTGAGACGTTAGACCTCATATTTGCCTTGAGAGACGACTCCAGTGGCAGTGTGACTCTGTACAAATGTGTTCAGAGTGGGCCAAGAGGCCCAGCCAGCCGCATGATGCACACTCTGAAGCCGCACTCTCTGTATGAAATCGCCATAGAGTTGCTGGTATGGTAGTCATTTCGTACTCTAAACAACCAGATAGCTTGTCTGGCAGTTCCAGAGAGTTCCCAACCGCTCAGCAGCAGCGCACTTTGGAGAGAAATGAAATGAATTATCTGAAAAATCTCTTTAGAAGAGTTTTCTGCTGCAAGAATTTTATTAGCACAACATTCTGCTTTCGCTTTAAGATAATTAGACTTTCACAAGTATTCAAGGACTTTTTAAAATTTCAATCTGGCAGTGGTGGAGCAGCCCCTTGCCATGCTCTTTTCAATTTTTGGCAACCTACTTTTGCTTTAGAGCAAGTGAGTATGTTGCAATGGAAGGTCTGGTAGCTGAAGTGTAGTTTATTGAGGATTATTTATTTGTTTTAGTTGGTAGATTGGTATATTCATAGCATGAATCTTTCCCCAAGTCCATAGGATAGCCCCACCAGTAGCGAGCCTCCCTGCTGCTCAGTCCGAGCACTCCAACTGACTGACAGTGTCCACCTCTACAGGTACCCAAACATTCCATTGCATCACCACCACTCCAATATTCTTTCACACAGCACAGGCTCATATTGGCTGAAAAGCTGAGGGCCGAGTGCGACCCAGGAAGATGGTATATAAAAGCACACAAGACATAACACATCCTCCCCCTTTATAAAACACATAACAATATAACGGTAATGCAGGATGGAATAAAGCATTTACATGAGGGAACATGGCAGTGAGAGTACACCCCTATAAATACACCCTCCCCCTTATAGAACACATAAAAATATTAATGCAAGATGAAATAACACATTTGGCACGAGCGAGCATGCTGCTAATGAAAATACACCTTGATGTAACACACCTTCCCCCTTATGTAGAACATATAAAACATAGCAGATGCTAGCTGCTCACAAAAACCATTTACTTTTAAAATCACATGTTGCTGAACAAAAGACTGGGGAAGGAACAAAACAGTCCTACATCACCATACAAAACCAAAAAAACAATGCCGCCTCTATTACCACCACAGACCACACCAACTGCCCAGACAAGCAATGGCAAAGGTGGCATAATAAGCAGCACGGTGCACAGCAAAACCAACAGTAGCAAACACTCACACAATCAAAAACTCTCTCCAAGTCAAACACTCAACTAAAAACAACCCGCTCCTCACACACCCAACCGAAGAACTCCAAACCTCACGCAGACGTAATGGGTGGCTCACACCACATAATCAACCCCAAGCAAGGGTATCAAGGCAAAACGTAGAAGCGAGGACTTCCCCACCCATATAGTCATCCCCGTAAGAGCATCTAGTGTGTAAAACGTAGAAATGGGTGACTTCCACCCCAAACCGTCATCCCTCATGTAAGGGTATCTAATGTAAAACTTAGAAACGGGTGACTTCCACCCCTAACCATCATCCCTCATGTAAGGGTATGTAGTGTAAAATGTAGAAATGGGTGACGTGATGTCCACCCATACAGTCATCCCTCATGTAAGGACATGTAGTCTAAAATGTAGCAATACAACATGACAGTAAAACAAGTGACGACTCCCATATAAAGGAAACTTGCACACCGGAAGGAATCCAACACTCACTGGAAATGAATAAGTCACCACAGTAGCGACACCAATGTAAAGGAAACTTGCGCACTGTAGGAAATGACACATACAATGTAAATAAACTATCACAGCAGAACCACAGTAAAGATACCCACGCACAGGTAAACATCACCTATAAGTATTATCGGGCATCTTTAAACCACCACATTCCCACTCACAGGGAATTTTAGAAAAGTGTAGAAAAGATAGCTTTCCAGCCATACGCCTCGCACACTCTCAAACAACACACCAGTAGTAAATCACACACACACAGAAATTCACACCTCAAGAAAAACGGCACAGTAAGCATACTATTGAGGAAAACAATTATATGAGAATAAGGCAGCAAATACGAACAGTATGTAACTTAGGCAGCAATATGAGCTTCAAAATGGCAACATGAAACCCCCCCCCAAAAAAAAACAGCATACATGAAATACAACAACATGTTCTGAAACCCAAATATACCGCAATACAGGAACGTAAGAATCAGCATACACCAATAAGGAAAACAATGTAGGCAGAGATGAAGTGCATCCTGAAATAAAGGCATAAAATTGAAACGAAGAACAACATCATGGCAGCAAGCTCAGCAAACGTAAGGACAAAGGTCACTTGTGAGAGACATCTCACCCAAACTGATGCAACATCACTCTTACCGAAACAGCTGCCGAACCTGACCATATTCCGAATATAGCAAAATCCAAACACAGGAGCACTAAGAGCCCGATCTAGGGCTCTCAAATCGCATACTCCAACTGACACTCTCTACCGAACAGGCACCCAAACATTCCAACGCATCACCAGCACTCCAACATCTTCCACACAGCAAGGGTCAAAGCACCAGGGAAGATGCATATAAAAGTGCACAAGATATAACAGAGTGCACCACAGTGGGGCAAAAGGAATGAGCCGCTTTAGAGTTAAACTTTAGGGGTCAGTGCTTCACTCCATTGCAGGCACACTCACTGGAGGTACATCTCATATCCTCGGCCGTTGGAGCTCGAATTGCAGTGCCCTATTAGTTGCCCTGAGACTAAGAAACCAAGCCAAGAATAGATTCTCACTTAAAGGTGAAAATTAACCAAATAGTGGTAAAAGAAGAGGCGCTTGAATAACTAAACTTCTCCATAGCTGCCCCTAGCACAGAGAAGACCATCCTTGAGTAAACAAACAACACAAAAGAAATATGAAACAATGGTAATGAAGAAAAGCAGTATGTCACAGTCCTGTCTGGAGCCGTGTGATAGGAGGGAATCTCTGATGCTAGCCCACCACTCTCTCCACCCAAGTAAGAATAGTAAATGGAGGAATAAGGATATCTAACCCACCTCGACCATACTTCAGGGGGAAAAGCAGGGATTGGATATGAGAGAAAAAAACACACTGGAGAAGATGGGCAAGTCTCCCCAGTGTTTTAGATGGTTCACTACCTGGTGCTTGCACTACCTCTTGGAGTCATCAAGAAATGCACACACCACTGGTACAGCAAGTATAACTACAATGAGAAAGGCAAATGGCAAGTAATAGTAGTGTTGACAGCATACCAACACGTAGCAACTCCCTAAACCTTTTGCTCTTACCTGATGCTCTGTAAAGGAATGCTAATACTGAACCCAGGAAGTACCCAGAAACTTCCTTGAGCTCAGTGGCATAAGGAGATGCTAAGAAGTGGTGGTTGCGCCACACAGCAAGTGTACGCCAATTGAATACTAGTTATCTGGAGGCACACAGCGTAAGTACCAAGGTGAAACATGAGGGAAAAGGATAGAACAAAACAAAGGTCAGGGAAGTCCAAAACCATGACTGAAGTAATCAAGTGGCAACCATATACAATGACTGCCTTTCACAGCTTCTGCTAACCCAGGTCCAGCCCAGTGTTCTACCGAGTAAAGCAACACGTTAGATTCCCCCTATTGGCTATACTGCTAGAAAATACTTATTTGGTTGCCTTCAAAATCCTGGATGAAGCTGACTTATTCACTATATTAACATCAATAAAACCTCCAACACTTCAAGGATCCTCTGCCAGTCAACCTTATCAAACAGCTTAGTCCCTTCATACTCCCTCTTTGGACTAAGATTGTCCAGGCATATCACTCTAAGGGCATGTTTCTGACTGCTTAAAGATAAGACAGGTTACTCCAATTCTAAAACAAAACAAATGCGGACCTGTCTGACCTCAACAAATACCGCCCAATCACCAACACTTCAGCACTAGCAAACTACCAGACACATGCACACACCTTCAACTTTGCAACCACATTGAGCAGTTCCATCTTCTAGATCATTTTAATCCTGCTTCAGAACGGGTCATAGCACAGAAACGGTTCCTAACACATTGCTTGATGATGCCCTTGAGAATGCTTGACCGAACCAAGCCCTGCCTGCTTATACTTCTGGATCTTCCTCTGCTTGAATACGGTCAAACATGACAGAATGATTGACATTAAGATTAAGAAGAGGATGGGGCTATCTCGGTCCCACTTTAAACTGGTTTGCTTCGTTCCTAGAGCACAAAGAATCAAAGTCAATAGCACCCTATCTGACACCACATCGGTCACGATTTGGAGTTCCTCAAGGATCCACACTCTCGCCCACACTATTCAATTTATTCATGGAACCTTCTTACCAAGGTTCTGAAGTTCTCAAACATTCAATACCACATGCACACTGATGATACACAATTGTATTTGAAAATATCTCACCTGAGGACATCAAAGTGCTCAACTGCACCCTACTGAAATCCCAACAATGGCTGACCCGCAATCACCTCATGCTTAACACTTCAAAACTGAATTCCTCCTGATCATCCTCACAATCACTCTCTTATAGAAGAACTGGCTTACACTACTCACTGCTTTCAACTGTGCCCCAAATATTTTGACTACACTAGATCATTTGGTATCACGTTGGACAAATACCTGAATATGCAAGATCATATCAGTGCACCCACCAGGTGAGCCAACTACCAACTGAACACCCTAAGGAAAATCAAACCCTTCTTGCCCCCTGATGACTTTCAGTCAGTAGTCCAATCTAGTCATCTACCAATTAGATTACAAGAGCGCTACTCTTGCAGACTTCCTCAAAGTAAAGCTGGCTCCTTTAAGGGCCACACTAAACTCAGCTGATAGGCTCATCACAGGATCGAGAAGATTCAACGACATTACACCAGACCTAAACCATCTAAAATGGCTCCTGTTTGAAGCAAGAATCCAATTGAAGATAGGTTGCATGACTCATAAGGCCCCTCACCACAACACACCTGTCTACCTGGCCAAAATCTTGAAGATTTCAAACATGGAGTCGCCCTTAAGAAGTTCAACAAAAAGAAAACTTACAGCCGCTCCTTCTCCCGATCTAGCCCCAAGACCATGGCAAGCACTGCCGCCTAAAACTAGGACAAACCCTCTACTACCTCCTTCATAAAATAAGCAAAAGCTTCTGATGAATGGATTCCTTCACTAGTAATCCTAAAATCACTCAACTTGACTATTTTCTTCTGGACACCTCTGGATCCTGGATCTACCAGACTGTTTGGTACATTGTATCTGTACTGTACAAATATTGCTATCTGCATATCCCTCTTGTTTTCGCTTGTATATGTTTGAATTGACTACTATATGTACACGTTCTGATATCCTGACGGGTCATATTCGCACTAATTAAAACTCCGCAAATAAATACACTAAGCAGTTTCAAGGTAACTTGCTAATGCCACCCAGCTGCTTAAATTACCCAGAATGTAGTGCTACTGCAAATGGATTGGCCATCCTATTCTGTCTGACCTGGAAGACCTGGTTCCTATCTCTCTACTCCAGTCTCTCATGAACCGGTCTCTACAGTATCCATGATCTCAGCATTCTCATTCTACCTTTCTCTCATGTTTTTCCTTCCTCGAGTAACCAATCCTCGCCTTCTCTTTCCCTGAGTCACTACACAACAAAAAATATAAAAATATAAATACCATCAATATACAATAACTTGCTATTCGTATGTAGGGGTTGATGATGCTCTACTTCTATTACATCTCTTTATTGATTGCTTTATTACACTTCAATAAGGTGGAACTGTGGCTTGTATCATTTTCTGTATTCACTTATAATCCATATATATTACTCAGTTTCAGCTTCTCTAAATGTAACATTCAGCATTTTCTCTCTGTAAAAATCTTTAAGATATTCTTGCTTATCCACTATATGTTACTCTTAGTATTAGTATTGTTCTTCGAACTACGCCAGAGTGGTGATTACAAATTTGTTAAAGGTTTACTACGTAAATAAGGATATTATAGGAAAAACACTTCCTAAATTTTGTCTATTGATCCGATATAAAACATACATGATCTGACCACTCCATACTGTTCATGATATCTCTCTGTAATGGTGAACAGATTCCTAATGAGATACATCATTACTGTTCTGAGCCGTAAGACTCTATGAGTGACCACCATACATTATCCAAAATGAATAAGTACCTGTGTCCAGTTCTTCTGGCTCAAAAAATAGCAGTTTTAAAACATATTGGTTCTATGTTACCTATTCTATGTATGAAGTATTATGGCATTCGTCTGTTAGCATTACAAGTAGTATATAATAACCATAGATACATTTTTCTACCAATAAGAATGTAGCTAAACATAACATGCAGTGGGCCTGATTTAGAGTTATAAGTTGACTTATTCCATCACAAATGATGACAGATATACGTTCTGCCTTGTTACAAGTGCATTATATCCCATGTCACTCTTAATAAGACAAACAAGATATAGATCATGTTTATTACAGAGTACTAGTCCTCAAAATGCTAAATTGGATCCTTTGTCTAGTACAGTAAACTGATATGTATTAGCTAAGAACCAAAATTGCAGATGCAGGAGACTACAGGGTCTTACTTAGCAGTACGTGCGGTCCACAGGAATGCCGTCTGCAGTGGTGGTCCAGCCACCGCACACCTGCGAGCCCGCCTGCATTATTCTGAGTGTGGCAGTCAGACCACCACAGGATGGCCGCCGGACCACCACAGGATGGCCACATCTGCCGGGATCATGAATCCCGCAGTGCTGGCACAGCGGTCAGGCAGAAATATGCTGGCGGTGCCGCTGTGGCACTGATGAGTATATCCTGAGTTGTCTGTGTACCACCCATTTCATGGCGGTGAGCCTGCCATGAACAGCAGGGTGGTGCAAAGCAACTAGGCCCTCTGCCGCCCTGAGCCTGGGGGTGCATGCAGGGGTGCACATGTTGGTGCCCCGTGAATTGCACCCCTGGTCCCAGCGCGTGCACGGGCATGCACAACATGGTGCATGCCGCACTGTGCAGAACGTGCTGCAGACGCTGTCACGGCGACAGTCTGCATGTTAGGCTCCGCGTGACCCTAACAAACCACCACCGTGAGACTGCCACAGGCACCACCCACCCAACCTGGTTTCAACTCTGAATCCAGCAGGCAGGCGCACCACAGCCTTGGCGGTCCTCCTGCAGACGGAGCGGTGACTGTGCCGCAGGAGGGCCACCAAAGTCGAATAAGACCCTAAATATGCAGCGTCCTCTGGTACTGCTTGTTTACAATGTGCTCATTATTTCTGTTACAGAAACTCCATTGTTGTTGCTACACAGTGATTTTATTCTGTCCCTGTTTATGGAAACTCTATGCTTACATCTATGGAATTTTGTAGTTCTGTCATTAAATTTGAAAACCTAAAGTAATTGCAAGTAACCAGGACAAGCATCCATGGTTGCGTAGATGGAGGCTAAAGACTAGCAATCCTCAGGAGAGAAATTTGAGGAAGTCTGTAGGCCGGCTGTGAGGTGGTCTTTTATGATTGTTCCTGGGTAGGGCAGTTATGTCCTGCTCCACCTCTTATTCTGCAGTGGTGCCGCTGAGAGAGATGCTTGTAGAAGTATAGGATTTGAAACATGTGATGGAAATGCTTTATCCATACAAGGAATTAATACTTATATGCAGTGGCATCTCATCTGCTACTATAACGGATGCTTATTTTGAGGATGGGCTCTTAGCGTCAGCTGCCGAATCAGTGTTCTTGAAAATGGTGGTGGTATCTTCTCCCTTGATCCAGCAGTTGCACAGGAGAATAATGTGAAAGGTGCATTATAGGAATATTGATCAGAGGAGATCAGTGACAGTTAAAAATAAAACGCAATTGAGAGAGTTAAACCTTGGACATATACCATATTCAATTTTCAAGAATTAAAGGTATACCAACCTATCATACATTGTTAGGAATGTGACCTGAGCAATCTCACTGACGCCAGTGCGTTGCTTCCCCACCGCACAGCTCTGCCTGATAGCTGCTGCCCCCTTGCTCTTTCAGGTCTTGTGTGTTTGAGGCCCTCCTCCACCCGCAGGCACCCACCTGCGCCCCATCCCTTGTGGTCCAGTGGTGAGTCTTCTGCTTTCTGATTTTCTGTTTTCTTCCTGTTTCTGCTGTTTTTGAATTTTGCTTATTGCTCTTTTCAACTTTTTGCTATTTTCGCTCATTTTCTATTTCCTCAATTCTCCTCTCAATCTGTGCCTTTCTGTGGTTTCCATCATTGCAGCTGATTGTCCCCGTGGCCCTGCCCCCTATAGTGCCACTTTCCATCTCCCGCCTGCCAGCTGTCTAGCCCTCCCTCCCTAACACTACTTAATGGCACCCACTGCACAGCCACGTGCGGCAGCGTGTGCTGTGGGTGCACCGCTGGCATGCCATAGGCACGCCAAAGGCAAGCTCATCTGCGCTCGTCCGCACCAGGACTGAGCCCAGCGTCATGGACCCTGGTTCCCGAACCTGCCACTGCTACGACGCCAGCACCCTCACACCCTCAACACTGGACATTCCACAGACTGCTCACCTCGCGTCGCCGAATGACACTCAAGGCACATTCACCTGCCGCAACTACAACGCACCTTCGCCTGCCTCCGTACACCAGACCCACCAACCGCACGACCTACAAGAACCGGACCCGGCCGCCTCAGCTGCATCCTACTCAACACCCGCTCCCTCAAAAGACACGCCATGGAGATCTGGGACCTGCTCGACTCCATCTCCCGGCGTGGCCTTCTTCCCGGAAAAATGGATGAACCCCACCTCAGCCCCGGACATCACAACCTCCATCCCCGATGGCTACAAAATCATCCACAAGGACCACTCCAACCGACTGGGAGGAGGCATCACCATTGTACACAAAACACCCTCTACCTCACAACCAGTTCCGATGACCACTCACCTGACATGGAACATCTCCACTCCAGATCTAGACCAACCCGAACACCACCATCCATGGCACTTCTCATCTACAGACCTCCTGGACCCCCATCCCCTTCAGCGAAGCTATAGCCAACTTTATCACACACCATGTTCTCACCTCAATGGACTACATCCTCCTCGGTGACCCTCAATTTCCACCCTAGACAACCGCGATGACCACAACACCACATCCCTACTGAAGAGCTTTGCCACCATCGGCCTCAAACAACTGGTCACCTCTCCAACCCACACAGCAGGACACACGCTCAACCCCATCTTCTGCAAGCAACAGCATCTCCGTCAGCCACACCTCAGAGCTACATTGGACCAACCACTACTCCATCCACTTCTCCTTCACCAAACCCACCGTACACCACCGCCCACTGCTATCCTCGCAGATGCTGGAACAAGGTCACTGAAGACCAGCTCACCAGCTCCCCAGCAAAACCCCACCACCGACATCCACGGACACCAGCGCTGGCACTCCAACTTCCACCTTGGATCTCCAACTTTGCCAACACATTGGCTCCCCTAAGGAAACCATGAGGCAAGCAGCCCTCCAAGAAAGCCAGCTGGTTCTCTCCCGCCCTCCAAGAGTCCAGGTGCACCTGCAGACGGCTCAAGAAAAGATGGAGGAACAGCAAGATCTTGGCGGACCAAGCAGCCTTCAAAACCACCATCACCGCACACCACCACCTCATCAGAACAACAAAGAAAACAGTCATACAGGAACGCATCAACTCCAAAGCACACAACAGCAAAGAACTCTTCCCCATGCTCAATGAATTTGTCAAACCCAGCACAGAGACGGCAGACTTCTGCCTCTGCGACAAAACCTCTGCGACAACCTTGCCACCTTTATGCACCGCAAGATCAAGGAAATCCACGACAGCTTTGCAACTCAAGACCCACCCACCCCACTTGCACCCACCGCATCCATTGGCTCCAGACCCCAGCAGAGCCTGGCCAACTGGACCACCCTCACCTCTAACGACACCCTCAGGATCATGAAGGGCATCCACCCTGGACCCCCCTTAGATCCCTGCCCTCATCACATCTTCAACCTAGCTGGCACCTCCATTGCCCCAAACTCTGCTGCACCATCAACTGCTCGATCTAGTCTGCCATCTTCACTGAAGACTAGAAACACACAGAGATCAACCCCCTGCTGAAGAAACCCTCTGCTGACCCAATGGACCTTAAGAACTACAGACCCATCTCTCTGCTCCCTTCCCTGCCAAAGTCATTGAGAAGGCCATCAACGCCCAACTCAAACGAACCACATCCTGGACCTCTCCCAATCGGTCTTCAGAAGTAACCACAGCACAAAGTCCAATCTCCTCGCTGACTTACAGATGACATCCGCACCTGCATGACCAAGGCCAAACAGCAGCTTTCATCCTCCTGGACCTCCCAGCCGCCGTTGACACCGTCTCCCACCACACCCTCTGTACAAGACTTCACGACACCGACATTTCTGTGACAAAGCCCTCAAATGGAACTGCTCCTTCCTCACCGGCCAAACAGAGAGTCAGACTTCCAAAGTTCTACTCAGAATCCATAGAGATCAGCTGCGGAGTGCCTCAGGGATCCTCCTTGAGCCCCACTCTCTTTAACATCTACATGGCCCCCCTTTCAGCCATCGCCATAAGCCACGGACTCAACATCGTCTCCTATGCTGATGACACCCAGCTGATTCTCTCCCTTACAGACGACCCCATGGCCGCCAAGAGCAGCTTCCACAACGGGATGAAGGCAGTTGCCATCTGGATGAAGGACAGCTGCCTCAAGCTCAACTCAGAAAAGACCGAAGTCCTCATCATGGGCTCCACCCCCTCATCCTGGGATGACTCCTGGTGGCCCGCAGCGCTAGGAACCCCCAACACCCATGGACCACGCACAAACCTCGGCATCATCCTGGACTCCTCACTCTCAATGAACTGCAAATCAACGCAGTCTCGTCCTCCCTGCTTCCACACGCTCTGCCTGCTTTGGAAGATTTTGAAGTGGATCCCCACCAAGTCCAGGAAAACGGTCACCCATGTGCTCATCAGCGGCAGACTAACTACTGCAATGCACTCTAC
>CAWUFW010032955.1:0-13085 GCA_963921515.1 Calotriton arnoldi | reverse complement strand
TCGGGCTGGACTGTTCCCATGAGGCACAGGGTCAGACTGATTTGCATATGGCCATGTCTGAACTGGGGTGGTGGAGTGAGCTAAAGAATGATGATGGATTAAACCCAGATCAGTTGACTGGGGGTGAGTGTTTGATTTGCTCAAGCGCTCCGTCCATCATCCCCTTTGGTATCGCTTTGTTCGCCCTAAGTTGGCAGGGTATGCCCAGACGTGGGTCCCTTGCTCACTTTGCCACTGGATTCAAGCTAGCCTGGCTGATGACGGCTGAATAGCCAGAAACCGGTCCCAGGATGCTTGTTTCCGGTCCAGGGAAGACATGGCTTGGCAGTTCGGGCTGGACTGTTCCCATGAGGCACAGGGTCAGACTGATTTGCATATGGCCATGTCTGAACTGGGGTGGTGGAGTGAGCTAAAGAATGATGATGGATTAAACCCAGATCAGTTGACTGGGGGTGAGTGTTTGATTTGCTCAAGCGCTCCGTCCATCATCCCCTTTGGTATCGCTTTGTTCGCCCTAAGTTGGCAGGGTATGCCCAGACGTGGGTCCCTTGCTCACTTTGCCACTGGATTCAAGCTAGCCTGGCTGATGACGGCTGAATAGCTAGAAACCGGTCCCAGGATGCTTGTTTCCGGTCCAGGGAAGACATGGCTTGACAGTTCGGGCTGGACTGTTCCCATGAGGCACAGGGTCAGACTGATTTGCATATGGCCATGTCTGAACTGGGGTGGTGGAGTGAGCTAAAGAATGATGATGGATTAAACCCAGATCAGTTGACTGGGGGTGAGTGTTTGATTTGCTCAAGCGCTCCGTCCATCATCCCCTTTGAGTATCGCTTTGTTCGCCCTAAGTTGGCAGGGTATGCCCAGACGTGGGTCCCTTGCTCACTTTGCCACTGGATTCAAGCTAGCTTGGCTGATGATGGCTGAATAGCCAGAAACCGGTCCCAGGATGCTTGTTTCCGGTCCAGGGAAGACATGGCTTGGCAGTTCGGGCTGGACTGTTCCCATGAGGCACAGGGTCAGACTGATTTGCATATGGCCATGTCTGAACTGGGGTGGTGGAGTGAGCTAAACAATGATGATGGATTAAACCCAGATCAGTTGACTGGGGGCAAGTGTTTGATTTGCTCAAGAGCTCCGTCCATCATCCCCTTTGGTATCGCTTTGTTCGCCCTAAGTTGGCAGGGTATGCCCAGACGTGGGTCCCTTGCTCACTTTGCCACTGGATTCAAGCTAGCCTGGCTGATGACGGCTGAATAGCCAGAAACCGGTCCCAGGATGCTTGTTTCCGGTCCAGGGAAGACATGGCTTTGCAGTTCAGGCTGGACTGTTCCCATGAGGCACAGGGTCAGACTGATTTGCATATGGCCATGTCTGAACTGGGGTGGTGGAGTGAGCTAAAGAATGATGATGGATTAAACCCAGATCAGTTGACTGGGGGTGAGTGTTTGATTTGCTCAAGCGCTCCGTCCATCATCCCCTTTGGTATCGCTTTGTTCGCCCTAAGTTGGCAGGGTATGCCCAGACGTGGGTCCCTTGCTCACTTTGCCAGTGGATTCAAGCTAGCCTGGCTGATGACGGCTGAATAGCCAGAAACCGGTCCCAGGATGCTTGTTTCCGGTCCAGGGAAGACATGGCTTGGCAGTTCGGGCTGGACTGTTCCCATGAGGCACAGGGTCAGACTGATTTGCATATGGCCATGTCTGAACTGGGGTGGTGGAGTGAGCTAAAGAATGATGATGGATTAAACCCAGATCAGTTGACTGGGGGTGAGTGTTTGATTTACTCAAGCGCTCCGTCCATCATCCCCTTTGGTATCGCTTTGTTCGCCCTAAGTTGGCAGGGTATGCCCAGACGTGGGTCCCTTGCTCACTTTGCCACTGGATTCAAGCTAGCCTGGCTGATGACGGCTGAATAGCCAGAAACCGGTCCCAGGATGCTTGGTTCCGGTCCAGGGAAGACATGGCTTGGCAGTTCGGGCTGGACTGTTCCCATGAGGCACAGGGTCAGACTGATTTGTATATGGCCATGTCTGAACTGGGGTGGTGGAGTGAGCTAAAGAATGATGATGGATTAAACCCAGATCAGTTGACTGGGGGTGAGTGTTTGATTTGCTCAAGTGCTCCGTCCATCATCCCCTTTGGTATCGCTTTGTTCGCCCTAAGTTGGCAGGGTATGCCCAGACGTGTGTCCCTTGCTCACTTTGCCACTGGATTCAAGCTAGCCTGGCTGATGACGGCTGAATAGCCAGAAACCGGTCCCAGGATGCTTGTTTCCGGTCCAGGGAAGACATGGCTTGGCAGTTCGGGCTGGACTGTTCCCATGAGGCACAGGGTCAGACTGATTTGCATATGGACATGTCTGAACTGGGGTGGTGGAGTGAGCTAAAGAATGATGATGGATTAAACCCAGATCAGTTGACTGGGGGTGAGTGTTTGATTTGCTCAAGCGCTCCGTCCATCATCCCCTTTGGTATCGCTTTGTTCGCCCTAAGTTGGCAGGGTATGCCCAGACGTGGGTCCCTTGCTCACTTTGCCACTGGATTCAAGCTAGCCTGGCTGATGATGGCTGAATAGCCAGAAACCGGTCCCAGGATGCTTGTTTCCGGTCCAGGGAAGACATGGCTTGGCAGTTCGGGCTGGACTGTTCCCATGAGGCACAGGGTCAGACTGATTTGCATATGGCCATGTCTGAACTGGGGTGGTGGAGTGAGCTAAAGAATGATGATGGATTAAACCCAGATCAGTTGACTGGGGGTGAGTGTTTGATTTGCTCAAGCGCTCCGTCCATCATCCCCTTTGGTATCGCTTTGTTCGCCCTAAGTTGGCAGGGTATGCCCAGACGTGGGTCCCTTGCTCACTTTGCCACTGGATTCAAGCTAGCCTGGCTGATGACGGCTGAATAGCCAGAAACCGGTCCCAGGATGCTTGTTTCCGGTCCAAGGAAGACATGGCTTGGCAGTTCGGGCTGGACTGTTCCCATGAGGCACAGGGTCAGACTGATTTGCATATGGCCATGTCTGAACTGGGGTGGTGGAGTGAGCTAAAGAATGATGATGGATTAAACCCAGATCAGTTGACTGGGGGTGAGTGTTTGATTTGCTCAAGCGCTCCGTCCATCATCCCCTTTGGTATCGCCTTGTTCGTCCTAAGTTGGCAGGGTATGCCCAGACGTGGGTCCCTTGCTCACTTTGCCACTGGATTCAAGCTAGCCTGGCTGATGACGGCTGAATAGCCAGAAACCGGTCCCAGGATGCTTGTTTCCGGTCCAGGGAAGACATGGCTTGGCAGTTCGGGCTGGACTGTTCCCATGAGGCACAGGGTCAGACTGATTTGCATATGGCCATGTCTGAACTGGGGTGGTGGAGTGAGCTAAAGAATGATGATGGATTAAACCCAGATCAGTTGACTGGGGGTGAGTGTTTGATTTGCTCAAGCGCTCCGTCCATCATCCCCTTTGGTATCGCTTTGTTCGCCCTAAGTTGGCAGGGTATGCCCAGACGTGGGTCCCTTGCTCACTTTGCCACTGGATTCAAGCTAGCCTGGCTGATGACGGCTGAATAGCCAGAAACCGGTCCCAGGATGCTTGTTTCCGGTCCAGCGAAGACATGGCTTGGCAGTTCGGGCTGGACTGTTCCCATGAGGCACAGGGTCAGACTGATTTGCATATGGCCATGTCTGAACTGGGGTGGTGGAGTGAGCTAAAGAATGATGATGGATTAAACCCAGATCAGTTGACTGGGGGTGAGTGTTTGATTTGCTCAAGTGCTCCGTCCATCATCCCCTTTGGTATCGCTTTGTTCGCCCTAAGTTGGCAGGGTATGCCCAGACGTGGGTTCCTTGCTCACTTTGCCACTGGATTCAAGCTAGCCTGGCTGATGACGGCTGAATAGCCAGAAACCGGTCCCAGGATGCTTGTTTCCGGTCCAGGGAAGACATGGCTTGGCAGTTCGGGCTGGACTGTTCCCATGAGGCACAGGGTCAGACTGATTTGCATATGGCCATGTCTGAACTGGGGTGGTGGAGTGAGCTAAAGAATGATGATGGATTAAACCAGATCAGTTGACTGGGGGTGAGTGTTTGATTTGCTCAAGCGCTCCGTCCATCATCCCCTTTGGTTTCGCTTTGTTCGCCCGAAGTTGGCAGGGTATGCCCAGACGTGGGTCCCTTGCTCACTTTGCCACTGGATTCAAGCTAGCCTGGCTGATGACGGCTGAATAGCCAGAAACCGGTCCCAGGATGCTTGTTTCCGGTCCAGGGAAGACATGGCTTAGCAGTTCGGGCTGGACTGTTCCCATGAGGCACAGGGTCAGACTGATTTGCATATGGCCATGTCTGAACTGGGGTGGTGGAGTGAGCTAAAGAATGATGATGGATTAAACCCAGATCAGTTGACTGGGGGTGAGTGTTTGATTTGCTCAAGCGCTCCGTCCATCATCCCCTTTGGTATCGCTTTGTTCGCCCTAAGTTGGCAGGGTATGCCCAGACGTGGGTCCCTTGCTCACTTTGCCACTGGATTCAAGCTAGCCTGGCTGATGATGGCTGAATAGCCAGAAACCGGTCCCAGGATGCTTGTTTCCGATCCAGGGAAGACATGGCTTGGCAGTTCGGGCTGGACTGTTCCCATGAGGCACAGGGTCAGACTGATTTGCATATGGCCATGTCTGAACTGGGGTGGTGGAGTGAGCTAAAGAATGATGATGGATTAAACCCAGATCAGTTGACTGGGGGTGAGTGTTTGATTTGCTCAAGCGCTCCGTCCATCATCCCCTTTGGTATCGCTTTGTTCGCCCTAAGTTGGCAGGGTATGCCCAGACGTGGGTCCCTTGCTCACTTTGCCACTGGATTCAAGCTAGCCTGGCTGATGACGGCTGAATAGCCAGAAACCGGTCCCAGGATGCTTGTTTCCGGTCCAGGGAAGACATGGCTTGGCAGTTCGGGCTGGACTGTTCCCATGAGGCACAGGGTCAGACTGATTTGCATATGGCCATGTCTGAACTGGGGTGGTGGAGTGAGCTAAAGAATGATGATGGATTAAACCCAGATCAGTTGACTGGGGGTGAGTGTTTGATTTGCTCAAGCGCTCCGTCCATCATCCCCTTTGGTATCGCTTTGTTCGCCCTAAGTTGGCAGGGTATGCCCAGACGTGGGTCCCTTGCTCACTTTGCCACTGGATTCAAGCTAGCCTGGCTGATGACGGCTGAATAGCCAGAAACCGGTCCCAGGATGCTTGTTTCCGGTCCAGGGAAGACATGGCTTGGCAGTTCGGGCTGGACTGTTCCCATGAGGCACAGGGTCAGACTGATTTGCATATGGCCATGTCTGAACTGGGGTGGTGGAGTGAGCTAAAGAATGATGATGGATTAAACCCAGATCAGTTGACTGGGGGTGAGTGTTTGATTTGCTCAAGCGCTCCGTCCATCATCCCCTTTGGTATCGCTTTGTTCACCCTAAGTTGGCAGGGTATGCCCAGACGTGGGTCCCTTGCTCACTTTGCCACTGGATTCAAGCTAGCCTGGCTGATGACGGCTGAATAGCCAGAAACCGGTCCCAGGATGCTTGTTTCCGGTCCAGGGAAGACATGGCTTGGCAGTTCGGGCTGGACTGTTCCCATGAGGCACAGGGTCAGACTGATTTGCATATGGCCATGTCTGAACTGGGGTGGTGGAGTGAGCTAAAGAATGATGATGGATTAAACCCAGATCAGTTGACTGGGGGTGAGTGTTTGATTTGCTCAAGCGCTCCGTCCATCATCCCCTTTGGTATCGCTTTGTTCGCCCTAAGTTGGCAGGGTATGCCCAGACGTGGGTCCCTTGCTCACTTTGCCACTGGATTCAAGCTAGCCTGGCTGATGACGGCTGAATAGCCAGAAACCGGTCCCAGGATGCTTGTTTCCGGTCCAGGGAAGACATGGCTTGGCAGTTCGGGTTGGACTGTTCCCATGAGGCACAGGGTCAGACTGATTTGCATATGGCCATGTCTGAACTGGGGTGGTGGAGTGAGCTAAAGAATGATGATGAATTAAACCCAGATCAGTTGACTGGGGGTGAGTGTTTGATTTGCTCAAGCGCTCCGTCCATCATCCCCTTTGGTATCGCTTTGTTCGCCCTAAGTTGGCAGGGTATGCCCAGACGTGGGTCCCTTGCTCACTTTGCCACTGGATTCAAGCTAGCCTGGCTGATGACGGCTGAATAGCCAGAAACCGGTCCCAGGATGCTTGTTTCCGGTCCAGGGAAGACATGGCTTGGCAGTTCGGGCTGGACTGTTCCCATGAGGCACAGGGTCAGACTGATTTGCATATGGCCATGTCTGAACTGGTGTGGTGGAGTGAGCTAAAGAATGATGATGGATTAAACACAGATCAGTTGACTGGGGGTGAGTGTTTGATTTGCTCAAGCGCTCCGTCCATCATCCCCTTTGGTATCGCTTTGTTCGCCCTAAGTTGGCAAGGTATGCCCAGACGTGGGTCCCTTGCTCACTTTGCCACTGGATTCAAGCTAGCCTGGCTGATGACGGCTGAATAGCCAGAAACCGGTCCCAGGATGCTTGTTTCCGTTCCAGGGAAGACATGGCTTGGCAGTTCGGGCTGGACTGTTCCCATGAGGCACAGGGTCAGACTGATTTGCATATGGCCATGTCTGAACTGGGGTGGTGGAGTGAGCTAAAGAATGATGATGGATTAAACCCAGATCAGTTGACTGGGGGTGAGTGTTTGATTTGCTCAAGCGCTCCGTCCATCATCCCCTTTGGTATCGCTTTGTTCGCCTCTAAGTTGGCTGGGTATGCCCAGACGTGGGTCCCTTGCTCACTTTGCCACTGGATTCAAGCTAGCCTGGCTGATGACGGCTGAATAGCCAGAAACCGGTCCCAGGATGCTTGGTTCCGGTCCAGGGAAGACATGGCTTGGCAGTTCGGGCTGGACTGTTCCCATGAGGCACAGGGTCAGACTGATTTGCATATGGCCATGTCTGAACTGGGGTGGTGGAGTGAGCTAAAGAATGATGATGGATTAAACCCAGATCAGTTGATTGGGGGTGAGTGTTTGATTTGCTCAAGCGCTCCGTCCATCATCTCCTTTGGTATCGCCCGGAACAGGAAATAAGCATCGCGAACGGGCAGGACAAGTGAAAAACAAGATGGCCGCACCCATTAGCGCCGCATGGGCAAGTTAGCGAGATATTTCCCCGCGAGCACGCAAAAACACATCGCGAACGGGTGGGACAAGCAATTGCGCGTGTTCGCGGAATTTCCGCGTGCTCGTGGAGATTTTTTACTGTTTCGCGGAACTTTGCGTAACGCGACTATGCAAATTCCGCCCACCCTTAAAATACACACAACTCTGTTCAGAAAGAAAACTGCAACAAACAGCATCCTGCATGGAACGAGCTTCCACCCAAAGCCCCTGATGAGAAGCATTCCATATGGAGAATTCTTAACAATGCGTCGTAACTGCTCAAAAGACATTGATGCCAATAATAAAATAATGGAGAGTGCGTTAAGATTAAAAAACCGGGGCTACACACAAAGAGACTTAAGTAACAATATACACAAAATCCAAAGAATAACAGGCACTGAAACTTTGATTACACGCACAGAAAAAGAAAAAGAAAAACAAACTCCTAAGATCGAAAAACAAGAAGCACCAAGACTGACCCTAACATACAGCAAAGAAAGCATTAGGATTGCACGGGTGATTCAAAAATATTGGCATTTAATAGTACAAGATCCTGAAATAGGTACCACCATTGGAAGGTGACCATTGATAACATACAGAAAAACGCACTCTTTACAGGACCAAAAAAGAATTGGCTAGAAGAGAACAGCTAGGATTACAAAAATGCAACAGTTGCAAAGCCTGCAAAATCGGTGTCAACATGAAAGAAATAACGGATACAGAAGGAAAAAACATTAAAATCAACCATAAGATCACATGCACAAACCAATTTGTGGTCTGTTATCCGATGCGCATGCGGATTACAATACATTGGCAGCACCATCTGTATGTTGAGAAAGAGAATCCTAGAACACATCTGAGCTGTAAAAAACAAAGATTTGAATTATGCAACAGCCAAACACATAGCTCTATGCCAAATTAACGACTGGAGACGGATAGAATTCTTTGGACTAGACACTATCCCACAAAATGAAAGAGAGGGAGACAGAAAGAAAAAGCTGAGACAACTTGAATCCCGTTACATTATTAGGCTACGAACCAAGACCTCTAAAGGCCTCAATAATGATGAAGAACTTCATGTGCATTCATGAATCCAAAAATAGAAAATAACATCTTCAAATGAAACAATTGAACAGGATGCCCCCTTTTCAAAAATTCAGAAAATTTGAAAACGGACACCATCCATACAGATTGGTCAATACAACTGCTCCGTGGGTACTATACCAGAACGCATGTTGATACTACGTAACAACATTGACAATACGTGATTGTAACACTCTCCATGAGATTGAAAGCATCGAAGACCATACTACATTTTAGATCAACAATTCAAATTGATACTGTATCAAGAAAATCAAATCTTTGTCAGATTTAGAACAACAATCTAAATGGATACTATATCAAGGAATTCCCCCCAAAAAACCTGTTTTTTGCAAAAAACGTTGTTGAAAATCTGAAAACTTTATTGAAAATCATTATTGTGAAATTAACACTAATGGATATTCTAAGAATTGGAAATGTATATTGGTCTACATGCACGTAATACCCATTTCTATCTATGTGCTGTCCAAATCCATGAAAACAATAAAAAGGAATCTGTCTTTAACGAATGGACATAGCATGAACAACTAAAAAACCACAACTCCCAGAAGGCCACATTATTGACCAAGAGGGGAGTGGCATATAAACATGATGAGTAGTAATGTCCTCCAACCGTGAGCAAGGCCCTGCGAGGCCGAAACGCGTCGGTGAGACAGACTGGCTCTGTTTGAATAATAAAACATCTAAGGAAAAGAATTCCTGAGTGCGGCCTAACTTTGTTTCAAAATTAATCCAGGCCATTGGTTCGGCCTTACGTCTGCACCCGCTGTTGTGCGCGCCGGTAATGAACCACATTGTTTGTCCATATATATAGCAGGATATGCTTTATTCACTGATATGATTTAAACATCTCAAACATCTTTTTACAGTGGGATTCAGTGCGGTATTTAAACCGTACATACTCACTTTTGGGCACACGGGTTAATGAAACTAATTATAAAATTATTTTAGAAAATGTAATAATGTTTTCTTTTAAGTCTTTTATAATATTGGTTGCAGCCCATTCTTAGCATACTTTAAATCAATCTTAATAATGCTATGCCTTTTAAATATTTATTTATTTATATATTTATGAATATTTATGAGATGATTTGTTTGGAGTTTGGGAAACTTTTCCCATTCATTGTCATGCAGTGATACATTGTTTTTCAAATTCTACAATGTAATGGTTACATTTTAACTGTTTGTCTATGTCTATAGAAAAACTTCTATGCACTAGCACTTTAAATGAGTGGAAGCACCACAACAGCGCGTCATGTGATCAAGGCATCGTTGATGCCGAAACGCGTAATGGCGGTGGTGCAGGGCGTTTAAACACAATAAATCTACATTGCACCTTATTGGGTCTGCTTTCGTCTATCCAGGAGAGGATGTTGTTTGGGCGAAGTCCGGTGAGATATATATATATATTCACTGAAAAAACCATAGGTTTTAGGGACAGTTATAGTTAGTTGGACATTTCACTCGTACAAAACCCATGAAATTCCCCCGTTATAGTTAGTTCAGCTAACTATAACTTGCGTCCACAATGCACTGCTGATGACGTCACATATTAAATCACTCATGACATGGTCAGTGACATCACTGATGACATCACTGATGACATCATCCAGTGACTGTGTGTTTCTATAAAGTTTAAATAAGTTTAATATATATGCCATGGTGTATTGAAGAATGAATGGGTGTATAAGTGTCTGGATGGATGATTTAATAGGTGCGTGACTGACTCTATAAGTGAGTGATTAAACGTATCTTACTGAATGCATGGGTTAGTGACTAAACTGTGTGAATGTCTGTATCCGTCTGTCTGTTGGTGTGTAAGCGACTGCATGGGTTTGCGTATAGCTAGATGAGTGTCTACATGGGTTATTGATTGGTTGTCTGAGTATCTGTATGGGTGCCTGAGTGTTTGTGTGGGTGGGGTGTGTGTGACTGCGCATAGATGTGTGAGTGGGTGATTCACTGGATGCATGGTTTCAAGAGTGCATCTGTGATGGACTGTTTGGGTGGGTGAGTGTGTGTATGGGTGTGTTAGTGAGTGAATGTATATCTTAGTGGTACATGTGTGAGTAACTAATATGTCAAAGGCAGTATATATGTGTGTTGGAGTATATAAATGGCTATAAGTGAGAGTGTGATTGTGAGAGTGGCTGTATGAATGAGTGTGTACTTGTATCAGTGATTGTATAAGAGCGTAAGAATGTGCTAGTATTTGTATGAGTAAGTGAGCTGGTGTGTGTATAACTGTATAGGTGAGTAAATGGCAGTGTGATTAATTATTTGCATGACTGACTAGGTGTGTGAGTACCTCTATGGATGAGTGGCGGTGTGTGAGTGTCTATGTAGGTGTATAAGTGCATATGAATGTCCTGTACTGAGTGACCGTAAGTATGAGTGACTGTAGAGGTGAGTGAGTGGATGTGTGTGTAGACCTAAGAATCAGTAAGTGTGTATGTAGTTATTGGTGTTGGAGTGTCTATGGTTTTGACAATGGCATTCTGTAATTTAGAGTGGGTGTATCAAAAGTTATATTAGGGTGTGAGAAGATGCATCAAATTATCACATGGATGATGTCATCAGTGATGTCATTTGAGATGTCATCAGTGATGTCACTGACCATGTCATGAGTGATGTAATATGTGACGTCATCAGCAGTGCATTGCGGGGGCGCGAGTTATAGTTAGCTGAACTAACTATAACAGGGGAATTTCACGGGTTTTGTACGAGTGAAATGTCCAACTAACTATAACTGTCCCTAAAACCTATGGTTTTTTTCAGTGAATTTCAAAGGTTTTTTAAATGCTAATTTCTAACTATAACGTGTCTGAAACCTATGGTTTTTTCAGTGAATTTCAAAGGTTTTTTAAATGCTAATTTCTAACTATAACGTGCCTGAAACCTGTGGTTTTTTAAGTGAATTTCAAAGGTTTTTAAATGCTAGTTTGTAACTATGCCTACAGAGGTAGGACATGTGAAGAAAGAAGAAAAACGCACAGAAAGAAGCAAAAGAAATGCAGAAAGAAGCAACAGAAGTCCACAAAGATGAAGAAAAGTGCAGGAAGAAGTAAAAGATGTGCAGAAAGAACCAACAGAGGAGCAGAAAGAGGCCTTGTTCCAAAATCATCCTGTGCCCACAACTTTTTCCAACGTGTACTGGTGGTAACTGACTCTGACTAACCAGAGCCAGTGCTATGCTAAAACACACTTAGAATACAGTTAAAACACCTACATAAACTAGGGAACACTATGCGTTGGGGTACCCCTGTGATTAGCATGACCTCCTCTATAAGTCCCTAGTACATAATAGGGCAGGGGGATTAAAACTACCTCTTAAAATGCGCTACATGGCGCGTTTGCACAGTGGTGAAGGGAGGGGGTGCCTGAGATGACATGTGTGCAAACGCGCCCCGTGGCAATTTTTAAGTTGCGGGATTAAGTCCCCTTGAATCCTGAGTGTCCCTGGGGCCCAACTAGCCCCCAGGTACCTACAGTTAGGACCACAGAGCTGAGTTGCAGAGAGGCGTTCCGAGGCCACGCACCTTTTTTCACCTCTCTGCAACGCAACTCTGTTGTGCTTACTGAAGGTACCTGGTGGGCTAGTTGGCTCCCAGGGACCCTCAGGATTGAAGAGGATTCAATTCCCCATCTTAAAACGCGCCACGGGGTCTGTTTGCACACATGTCACCTGAAGCCCCGCCCCCTCCCTTCACCACTGTGCAAACGCGCCCCATGGCGCGTTTTAAGTTGGGGGATTAAGTCCCCTTGAATCCTGAGGGTCCCTGGAGTCCAACTAGCCCACCATGTACCTCCAAAAAGTGCCACAGAGCTGCCTTGCAGAGAGGTGTAAAAAGGGGCGTGGCCTCTGTACACCTATAAAGCAACCCCCGCATGACCCCGGGACTTGGCCCACCCGGGAACAAAATAGCGCTTCGATTTTTTTTTTATCACGGCGGGATCCACGCACCCTAAGCGCATCCCGCCGATTTAAAAAAAAAAAATGCTTTTTTCTGCCCAGGGGGTCCTTGTGGGACCCCCTGAGCAGAACTAGGGGGTCAGGGTGTTTCTACCCTGCCCACTTTTTGCGTTTTGCGACTTGTTTCTTTGCCTCGGTTCTACTGAGGCACAAAATGGCTGCCAACACTTCCTGATATGGAGTGTTGACAGCCACTTGACAGCCAATTAGCATGCAGCTCGTGACCGGGAGGGTACGCGGACCCTACGCGGCCATAGATATATATGTGATTTTACTTTTGATTTTCTCAGGAACTACTGAACGGATTTACACCATTTAAGCAAAAGGCACGACTCTGAACCAAGGGCTACCTTTTTGCCAAATTTGGTGTAATTCCATTCAGCAGTTCGGGCTGTAGCTGCGATGAAAGATTCCTATGGAAAATTGCATGGGGAAAACACGTTTGGGACCCCTCTTTTTTCTCGGCCCCCACTTGACGAATCACCCCGAGACTTTCAGAATAGGAGCGGACTGGAGCGCCCCACGAGTTTTGAAAATTTCGCGAAGATTCGTCAGCCGGCGCCAAAGTTATTTCAAATATAATGTTGCGGATTTCCTATGGAAAATAGGTCCTAACTATAACTACAGAGTTCTCTGCTTCTGTTTTTATATATATATATATATATATATGTAACCAAAAACGCCCAGAAGCTTGAGGCCGCACACAGCTGCAGGTGAGTTACAAACTCCATTTGAACCAAGCAGGCAGCTTAACATCCCTTTGAAGTCCATGGCCTGACGCGTTTCGATGCCGCTGTTTGCATCTCCTCAGAGGCCGTGTCAGCGGAGGTGATTTATG
>CAWUFW010032954.1:0-13086 GCA_963921515.1 Calotriton arnoldi | reverse complement strand
AGTGAATTCAGTTGGCCACCCACAACAATGTTGCAAATTCATGGGTGTCATGAAGTTGAACTTTTGAAGGATGCTGTGGGCGTGTATAAGTGGTGCAATTCCATGGATTGGCCAGATTCAGAAGATGCAAACGACTTGGACCTATCACTTTGGACACATGGGACAGTATCTGCCTCTGCAGCACACATATAATGCTGGCTGTTCCCCTGAGAGCTCACTTGCCTGCACTACATGCTCCAGGACGACATCTGCCACTACCACTGCTGCTGTCTCTGCATCCTCTGGCTACTGCAATGGCACGTACTGTGGATAGAGCCCCAGCCTTCAGCACTGAGGAGAACCAGGCCCTGCTGGACAGCCTCCTTCCACAGTACAGCAAGCTGTATGGGAAACCAGGGGAGCAGGTGAGTGTGCTGTCCACTGCCTTACTAATTGTGCATGTTGTCTGACTAGCAAGACGTACAGTGTGTACACCAGTGGCTAGCATACTCACTGAGTAGTTGTCACCCCCCAAAGTGTGTAGTCACATGCACTGAACAGGTATAGTGCAGTAACAGTGCATTCCAACAAGGTTTGACTTCCCAGGCAATGATACCATTTAGTAACTGCTGGCAAACTGTTCATAGCCATAGTTGCACTACCTGTGTAGATCATATGCCTCTGTGATTGAGACATGTATATCCAACTGTGTGATGCACGGAAATGTTGCATGTGTAGTAATGGCCTTTTCACTTTGTCATCCTCACAGGTTGATGCCCACCAGAAGCAGGAGATCTGGCTGACCATCGTCCGGGCAGTACGATCTGTGGGGGTCTACAGGCGCAGGATCCGCAACTGCCAGAAGAGGTGGCAGGACCTTCGGGGTTGGACCCGGAGGATCGCAAGGGTCCAGCTGAAGCTGTCGCCTCCTTGCAGGAGGGGCAGACCCCGGACCCTGACCCCCCACATGCTCCGGATCCTGGCGGTGGTCTTCCCTGACCTGGATGGGCAGCTGAAGGCCAGACAGCAGCAAGGAGGGGGTAGGTGCTAGCCTCAACTGTGTACTATGACTGACATGCTCTATGCACTCCTTTAGCCTGGTTCCACTTCCACAGTACAACTGTCATGTCGTCCTGGACTCATGTCCCTCACTTGTGTCATGCCCCCTCCTCATCTGATAGACAGGTGTGGCCCTTACAGTCTGTGACTTAGGTCACTTGGGTACTGTGTACTTGCAGTTACCTGTGGTTCAAGTTGGGGACAGCATCAGTTACAGGAACTTTGTGGTGGGCTGCATGGGTGGTACAATTGCTCACAATGCCTGTGATCTGACATGTACTCTGGGTATGGCTTTAATATGTGTTCCAATTGCTGCTCTGACTCACCACATGTCTGGGGTATGTGCCACACACCCATGCTGCTGCAGAGACCAAGGTAGGAGCCTCAGAAGTATGTACATCATGTGTGTGACCCATGCATAGCCACCTGACTAGTGTTCAGGGTAATACCATGTTGCACATGGACCAGGACTGTAATGCCTACTCCGTACATCGAAGGCACTCTGTTCTCACACTCCCGTGTGTCAGCATACATATTGGGCATTGTGAAAAGTGCACTCAGGTGTATGCCTCTGTGTCACCGTGGTGTGGCCTTGCTATTTGGACTCCTGGAGTGTTTAACAATTTGGGGTGGCCAGCCATCTGAGTTGTGACCATGGGATCTGCACATAGGTTAATGCATAGGTCTCTGATCCCTTGACTGTGCACGATGTTGTATGAAACATTGAGGTGCAGGCAGCTTTGGTTCATTCTCATCAGACGGTGAAGTGCTCATGTGTATGGATTTGTGTTTGCAGTCACTCAAATGTCTCATTTGATTGACGTGGGATCATCTCAGTCCTCATGATGTGGGTGGCCAGGGGTGCACATGTGCACCTGTCAGCTACAGGGCTTACATTTCTAAAACTTCCATGATTGTGACACAGTGCAGACTGGTGTTGTGTGTATGCACTGCCCCTGTGACAGGAGACAGTTATGACTGACTTGCCAGACAGGCCTGTGCCATGACATTCCAATCGCAAAGGGTGATCCAGCAGTGGTGTGATATGTCCTGCATGCACACCATTGTTGCATTGTCTATCAGGACATGAGGACATCATTGTGTCTGGTGATGGAACCAAAACCCGCATGTCAACAGAGACTTTGCCCATCACTTTTCCTGACACATGTACTGAGTCAGTGGCAGGAGATGGCATGTGTTTGGAGTGACACATTTCCATATGTTCTCTTGGATGTCCAACAACTGTGTATGTGTTGCATGTGTGCACATATGATTAGTCGCATACAACAGGCAGCAGACAGATGGGTGCATGGACAGGTAGGATATGTGTGGCATGACTGACTGTCAGACAGACAATGGCCTTCTTCAAATCAGTGTCAGCACTAATTGCAATGTCTAGCAAATGATGGCAGGGCTTGCTCTGTGATGTGCTGTACTTACTGTGGTGTGTGTGGTCAGTACAGGTGACTAATGTTGCTCTGTTTATCCTGATTGTTTGCAGATACATCCACGGCCACAGGAGGAGACAGCTCCACGGACCAAGAGGAGCGGCAGAGCCAGACTGGGTCCACTGCATGGGAGACCGAGGGACCCAGTGGCACGGAGGGTGAGGGGAGCCACACTGAGGATACCTCAGCTACCACCACCTCGGCTGGGGAAAACAGCATCTCCAGTGAGGACTCCCTTGTGGAGGCGGGTGTCAGCAGACCAGAGGCAACGTCAAGCAAGTCTGTCCCCGCCACCACCACCATCTCCACCCTCCCATCTGCTCCCATCCCACATGTCCGTGGAGGCTCCCGTGTAGGGGAGCGTGTCTCCTTCATGCCAGGCACCGCACCCCCTGCCTCTGTCCCCCCTGCTGCCCTGAGTGTGGAGTCTGTGGACTTGCTATAACAGATCCATGTAGGGCAGACATCAATTCTGAGTGTCCTCCATGCACACACGGGTCTTTTGACACAACTGGTGTCATTCATGGAGGGCATGTCATCTGGCATGTCTGCCCTACATCGGACCAATCAGTCCATGGCCTCCTCACTGATGGCAGCAGTGTCCCTCCTGCAACAGTCCCTCACCCCTCCTACCTCTGCCCCATCCACAATCCCCAGCACCCTACCTGTCCCAAGCACACACACACCGGCACCGGCATGCACCAGCACAGACCCAAGCAGAAAACAGACATACAAGCCAATTTCCAGACGCACACACACACACGGTCAGGGGACTGATACCTCACTCACAGGGGATGGGGCCCAGACACACACACACGCATCCACGAGCACTCCGCAGTCCTCAGATACCTCTCCCTCCAAAACCCCTTCCCTTGCCTCACCTGCAACCCCCCCCTCCCAGAAGCTCTTCCTCTGTGAGCTTGGCCTCTTCCCCACAGATACATCTGACACGAAGTCCAGGCGGAAGAGGCGACCACCACACACAGAGGGAGTGCCCCTCACACCCGGACACCCTCCCCCAGGCACAGGCAGACTGAGGACCCCATTCGAAAGTCCCCCGGACCAGGAAGGGCAAGACCCCACCACCACCACGCAGCTCCACCACACAGTCTCTCTCCTCCATCCCCCAGGCCACCACTCCTCAGGTTCCACCGCCACACCCTGCCACAGGTTCCCCCACACACCGATACCGCATCCCCAAACTGCTTAGGCCCCCCCCTGCCACTTGCTCTTCCATCCACAAACCAGACGCTCTGCCTGTTTGTGCCACTGGTGTGGAGACCGGGTCCCCCCCTCTGTCCTGCCCACCTCATCTGCCCCCCTTCCACTCCCTTGGAGTCATGCACTGCAGTGGAGTCCACAACCACCCCGTCTGACTCGGGCACTGCAGTGGGGACCCAGTCCACTCCATCTGACCGGTCCACTGCAGTGGTTGCAGCACCCACACCATCTGACTTGTGCCCTACAGTGGTGCCGGCCCCCTGAGTCAGACACCTCCACTGCAGTTGCCGGTGACACTCCTGCACCCACCACCCCTTCACTGCCTCCTTCTGGCATCCCCTGATCCTGTCCCTGCGGTGCCTGGCCTGCCCCTTGTATGCCCCTCCGAGGGGGATGTCCCCTGTCCGTACCAGTGCAGGCTAGCAATGGGTGACAAGTTGTCACATATCACCCTGTTGGGACTGTGTATTTGGACTGGCCATTGGCCTTAGTTTCTTTTAGACTTAAAATTTTAGTTTAACATTTGCTGAATAAAGCCGCTTTTTGTTTACTTGTGGTTTTTCTTTGGATGTACATGATGTAGATGAGTATCATCATGCATTTGCAGTTGTAATAGTGTTCAGATCAGGAAAATGAAGTTTTGCTGTGATGGACTCCATGTGGTCCATGGGATATGTGTCCTAATGTAGTCTGGATCTATAGCATCCTTTGCTGCAGTCTGAGGGTGTAATGTTCAGCATTTGACACAGGGATGTACATTTTGCATTTGTAAATTAACATATTTGGCTTACACTGATGCACATCTGGTGGGCTTACCACTGTTCAATGTTTCTATTTCCCTGACTGTGTGCCCATCTCCACTGGACATGCAGTTTAGCACATCAATGTTGAAGGACTCATCTGTGTATACAGTGCAACTTGCTTGACACGTGTTTTAGGTGTATGCAGATGACTGACGTGACACTCCCGTACCCAGGCTGATGTGAGCAGAGCCTTCAGTGTGTTGTAGTTGTTGACTCACTGACCGAGTGTTCTGCTGACATGTTTGAGTCGTGCACAGACAAGGTTTGGCACAGCGGACCTTCCACAGGAGTGGAGTGCCCTCATGGCAGTGTGTAATCCCATGACTGCCGGTTAGCATGCCGCTTGAGAAGAAGACGCTGCTTTATCAATTGATACAGCATGACTTTTTATTTATAAAGTCTTTGGATGAATAAGCGTTGTTTGGACCTTTTTCTTCACTTCGATTTCACCACATAGGAAAATTTTAAGCCCAATATTCTGAGGCGTGAGAATCTATTAACCATACTGCTATCGTGGCTAATTTATGCCCTATGAGGTCCAATTCTGCTATTGACAAACTGATTATATAGGAGCCCTGACGAAGTTCCCTCTGGCAAAAATCGGGAACGAAACGCGTTGGCTGTGTGCCAGTTCTAAAAAGATCGATTGAATAAAAAGAAGCAATTCTGGAACTGATTTCGACGTGCGTGTATTGCCTTCATAACGTGTGCACCTTCCATTTCTTTCTTAGAACTTGGCTATTACTGACACCTTTGGACGGCGGGTGTAGGAAGTGTTTGCACCATCCTCTTAATCTATTGTACATGTGGACTGGATGTGCTTGACCTTGGTCTGCCGTTTGCCCTTTCTCTGTTAATCCCATGACATTGCCTGGGCCCGTGTTGTGTGTTGTGTGAGCATGTCTGTGTGGGTTCCCTTCCCTTTTCCTACACAGGCTGTGTCCCTAGGGATGTTCCTGTTTGTGATGCTTGGTGAGTTGTCCTGTGTTCATCCAGCATCTTGGACCTGGTTTCTCCGGGATGTGGGTGCATGGCAAACTAATGTTCATCAGGTTGTCATCCCTAGTTGTCTTTGTTGTCAGGGCTGGGGATGTGGGCATACGCAGATGGGACACAGTCAGGATTCCCCTTGGCACTTGTTGGTTACACAAGTCATGTAATTTACAGTTTGTGGTAGCTTTCAGTGATTGTGACACGTGTGTGTGACTGCTGCCACTCCTCAGGGTCAGAGCTGCAATGTTGGAAGTTGTCTATGTGTGTTCTTTGTGGGTCACCTTGGCTTCTTCATTGGTGTGTGACTGTGGCCGGGATCCCATTGATTGGGGTGGATTTCACGTCATGCCCATGTACGGCGTACTGTGCAGTGTGTCAGACATTCACGAGTCTTGGTGACTGGCCATGTGTGATGGGTTTCGCACCTTAGTTCCCACCACCACCCCTGGAATTGTCATGGGTGCATGTGCAATGTCACCAGTCCATGTGAGCTTCACTGCTGCACATTGGTGGAGATCAAGGTGTGTGGTGTTGAGTGTGTGCAAATGTGAGTTGTTGCACGGCTAGACCCCTACCTCCATATTGGCCTTGGCTGACAGGCCGTGCTGATTGATTTGTGCTTGTGTAGGTGTGATGGTAGTTAGTTGCTCAAGACACATGGCTGTGGTTCACAGTGTGAACGACATCTACCTTTGTCATCACAGTGGGATTATCATGCAGGCTAGTGTCACCACAATGTGGGGTCCCTGGGGGTAGTGCTGTGGTGGGTCTGTCTCTTGCTGTGTTAGTTGCTGTTCCTACAAGCTTGTGTGACATGTGTAATTTGGGCTCCCTCACATCTAACAATGCCTGATTGCCCACATAGGGAATCCGATCCATGAGTTACTTTTGTGTGGCACTGTATACACATCTGTGTAATTGGGATTCAGGCCTCCTCATGTGTTGTGTGGTTGCCTGGGGACACTGGCACCCCCCCATCACCTGTTGTGTTTGATATGCAGTGTGAGGCTGCCTGTTTGTGTTTGTGCATCTGCACCACTGCATTGGCATATCTTCAGTGTGCCATTGGCTGTATGTTGTTTGGTGGATTTCCCCTGCTGTCCCTGGGACTCCTAGGTCATCAGTCAGCACAATAATCATGGTTTGTATGTCCCATTGCTGCCATGGTATGGTATTTGTTCAACTCACATCTACAGTCTCCACAGGATATCTACATTTGTGTGTCCATTGGTACAGATATGTGGGTCTGCATTATGATGGTCACTTCTGTCATTGTGTAATTGATAAATGTTGACAATGTCAGCCCCCATGGGTGATGTTTGTCTGCACATGGCCAAAGGTATGTCTTATTTGCACTGCACTGTCTGCCTCACCCAATCTATGTTGCTATGGGACACAAGCACTACTTTGCCACTGATGTGTTTGTTGTTGTGTGATCAGGAATCATCCATGCTGTTTGGCAGTTGCAGCTTTTTCCATGACAACACTTACCTTTTGGTCACTGTGATGATGGGGGTTTAGACCCCATTGCCACAATGTTCAAAATGTGCTTCAACTATGGACCCCAAACATACATTTTGGTCACTGTGATGATGGGGGTTTAGACCCCATTGTCACAGTGGTCATGGTCTGCTTGCATTGTGGAGGCCACACACATTTATGTGTGACACATGTGATAGGGGGTCACATTGTATGTTCAATGTCATGTTCAGTGCTGTAGGCATTTGACACAGACTACACACACTTGTCATGATGTTGGGGTGATGTCTTTTTCTGACATTCCTTATGTTGGAGTATGCTGGTTGTGTCATACATTACCCGTCCTATGAGTGGGGATGGTAGTAGTGGTAGGCATCCATCCCCTATGAGTGGGGGTGGTGGTAGTGGTAGGCATCCAGGCCCCCATGAGTAGGTGTGGTGGTAGTGGTAGGCATCCAGGCCCCCATAAGTAGGGGTGGTGTTAGTGGTCGGCATCCATCCCCCTATGAGTGGGGATGGTAGTAGTGATAGGCATCCAGGCCCCCATGAGTAGGGGTGGTGGTAGTGGTAGGCATCCATCCCCCTATGAGTGGGGATGGTAGTAGTGACGGGCATCCAGGCCCCCATGAGTAGGGGTGGTGGTAGTGGTAGGCATCCATCCCCCTATGAGTGGGGATGGTAGTAGTGACAGGCATCCAGGCCCCCATGAGTAGGGGTGGTGTTAGTGGTAGGCATCCAGGCCCCCATGAGTAGGGGTGGTGTTAGTGGTCGGCATCCATCCCCCTATGAGCAGGGATGGTAGTAGTGACAGGCATCCAGGCCCCCATGTGTTGGGGTGGTGTTAATGGTAGGCATCCATCCCCTATGAGTGGGGATGGTAGTAGTGACAGGCATCCAGGCCCCCATGAGTAGGGGTGGTGTTAGTGGTAGGCATACAGGCCCACATGAGATGAGGTGGTGGTATTGGTAGGCATCCAGGCCCCCATGAGTAGGTGTGGTGGTAGTGGTAGGCATCCATCCCCCTATGAGTGGGGATGGTAGTAGTGACGGGCATCCAGGCCCCCATGAGTAGGGGTGGTGGTAGTGGTAGGCATCCATCCCCCTATGAGTGGGGATGGTAGTAGTGACAGGCATCCAGGCCCCCATGAGTAGGGGTGGTGTTAGTGGTAGGCATCCAGGCCCCCATGAGTAGGGGTGGTGTTAGTGGTCGGCATCCATCCCCCTATGAGTAGGGATGGTAGTAGTGACAGGCATCCAGGCCCCCATGAGTAGGGGTGGTGTTAGTGGTAGGCATCCATCCCCTATGAGTGGGGATGGTAGTAGTGACAGGCATCCATCCCCCTATGAGTGGGGATGGTAGTAGTGACAGGCATCCAGGCCCCCATGAGTAGGGGTGGTGGTAGTGGTAGGCATCCAGGCCCCCATGAGTAGGGGTGGTGTTAGTGGTCGGCATCCATCCCCCTATGAGTGGGGATGGTAGTAGTGACAGGCATCCAGGCCCCCATGAGTAGGGGTGGTGGTAGTGGTAGGCATCCAGCCCCCATGAGTAGGGGTGGTGTTAGTGGTCGGCATCCATCCCCCTATGAGTGGGGATGGTAGTAGTGACAGGCATCCAGGCCCCCATGAGTAGGGGTGGTAGTAGTGGTAGGCATCCATCCCCTATGAGTGGGGATGGTAGTAGTGACAGGCATCCATCACCCTATGAGTGGGGATGGTAGTAGTGACAGACATCCAGGCTCCCATGAGTAGGGGTGGTAGTAGTGGTAGGCATCCATCCCCCTATGAGTGGGGATGGTAGTAGTGACAGGCATCCATCCCCCTATGAGTGGGGATGGTAGTAGTGACAGGCATCCAGGCCCCCATGAGTAGGGGTGGTGTGGTAGGCATCCAGGCCCCCATGATTAGGGGTGGTGTTAGTGGTCGGCATCCATCCCCCTATGAGTGGGGATGGTAGTAGTGACAGGCATCCAGGCCCCCATGACTAGGGGTGGTGGTAGTGGTAGGCATCCAGGCCCCCATGAGTAGGGGTGGTGTTAGTGGTCGGCATCCATCCCCCTATGAGTGGGAATGGTAGTAGTGACAGGCATCCAGGCCCCCATGAGTAGGGGTGGTGGTAGTGGTAGGCATCCATCCCCCTATGAGTGGGGATGGTAGTAGTGACAGGCATCCAGGCCCCCATGAGTAGGGGTGGTGGTAGTGGTCGGCATCCATCCCCCTATGAGTGGGGATGGTAGTAGTGACAGGCATCCAGGCCCCCATGAGTAGGGGTGGTGGTAGTGGTAGGCATCCATCCCCCTATGAGTGGGGATGGTAGTAGTGACAGGCATCCAGGCCCCCATGAGTAGGGGTGGTGTTAGTGGTAGGCATCCAGGCCCCCATGAGTAGGGGTGGTGTTAGTGGTCGGCATCCATCCCCTATGAGTGGGGATGGTAGTAGTGACAGGCATCCAGGCCCCCATGAGTAGGGATGGTTGTAGTGGTAGGCATCCATCCCCCTATGAGTGGGGATGGTAGTAGTGACAGGCATCCAGGCCCACATGAGTAGGGGTGGTGGTAGGCATCCAGGCCCCCATGAGTAGGTGTGGTGGTAGTGGTAGGCATCCAGGCCCCCATGAGTAGGGGTGGTGTTAGTGGTCGGCATCCATCCCCCTATGAGTGGGGATGGTAGTAGTGACAGGCATCCAGGCCCCCATGAGTAGGGGTGGTGTTAGTGGTAGGCATCCAGGCCCCCATGAGTAGGGGTGGTGTTAGTGGTCGGCATCCATCCCCCTATGAGTGGGGATGGTAGAAGTGACAGGCATCCAGGCCCCCATGAGTAGGGATGGTGGTAGTGGTAGGCATCCATCCCCCTATGAGTGGGGATGGTAGTAGTGACAGGCATTAAGGCCCACATGAGTAGGGGTGGCGGTAGGCATCCAGGCCCCCATGAGTAGGTGTGGTGGTAGTGGTAGGCATCCAGGCCCCCATGAGTAGGGGTGGTGTTAGTGGTCGGCATCCATCCCCCTATGAGTGGGGATGGTAGTAGTGACAGGCATCCAGGCCCCCATGAGTAGGGGTGGTAGGCATCCATCCCCCTATGAGTGGGGATGGTAGTAGTGACAGGCATCCATCCCCCTATGAGTGGGGATGGTAGTAGTGACAGCCATCCAGGCCCCCATGAGTAGGGGTGGTGGTAGTGGTAGGCATCCAGGCCCCCATGAGTAGGGGTGGTGTTAGTGGTCGGCATCCATCCCCCTATGAGTGGGGATGGTAGTAGTGACAGGCATCCAGGCCCCCATGAGTAGGGGTGGTGGTAGTGGTAGGCATCCATCCCCCTATGAGTGGGGATGGTAGTAGTGACAGGCATCCAGGCCCACATGAGTAGGGGTGATGGTAGTGGTAGACATCCAGGCCTCCATGAGTAGGTGTGGTGGTAGTGGTAGGCATCCAGGCCCCCATGAGTAGGGGTGGTGTTAGTGGTCGGCATCCATCCCCCTATGAGTGGGGATGGTAGTAGTGACAGGCATCCATCCCCCTATGAGTGGGGATGGTAGTAGTGACAGGCATCCAGGCCCACATGAGTAGGGGTGGTGGTAGTGGTAGGCATCCAGGCCCCCCTGTGTAGGGGTGGTGGTAGTGGTAGCCATCATGCCCCTATGGGTGTGTATGGCATTGGTGATAGCCATCCCGCCCCTATGGTTCTGCTGTTCCTGGTGTACGTCATTTCTGCATCCCTATGTGTGTGTGACATATGTCAGGTACGTGTCGTTTGTTTGTGTTGTGGGTGTTTGACTTACCGTCTGCGCCGTACGCGTCCGTACCGGTTCCGGTTATAGATGTAGAGTATTGGTAGGACCTGCGCGATGGGATTCATGGTTGGGTCGTCTCGTTCGGGTTTCTCGTGGCTTCGACTCGTACTCGTCGCTGGCTTGTTCATCTCGTAGCCGTGGATCGTCTTGTGGCGCGAATCGGAGCTTATGTGCAGCTCTCCCGGATGCTCTGACATGCCGGACGTAGCGACGGGTTCGGCGCGTACGGAAGGCCCATCGTACTAGTCCGGCCGGAAGGTGCTGTATATTTGCTTCCGTGCGACTCGATTCGGCGTTTCCAGATCCGGCTCGGGCGGGGAACAGGAGCTGGAATGGGTACGTACGGCTGGGTCGGGATCTGAGCAGTTATGCGCATCGTACTTGCTCGTTCGGACGACTGTTCGAATCGGTCGGGAAACACGCGTTCGGCTTGGTTTTTTTCCGGACGAATACTGTTAGGTGCGCTTCCGGCCGAATTCGGAATCGACCCCTTAGTCTTTATTCATCAATATTCACACACCCTTGCATTGTAATTTTTCTACATTTGTCATGCACCATCAAGTGCTTTTTTGTTTCACTCTGAAAACCAGGAATACAGCTAGCCTTACTCTTTGGGCATCTTTTCACTGTTGGTGAGCCATAGGCTCTCCGCCCCTTCATTATCTTGAGTCTCATTTTTAAGGATTTTGAGCATCTCAATAATTTTTTTCATACCTTCCTCCATTACCATTTGTAGTTGATCTCTCCTCCCATTTAAGGCATTCAGAACTACTTAATGGGGTACTTTGTTGTCCTACAGCTTGCAAACCAAAGTCCTCCTAATACTTGTTCCTGCATGTCAATCAGTTTCTGCTCCAACTACTCAATTTTCAATTGATCACCTTTGTTTTTAGCTTTTGCCTGAGACAGCACATGCTCTATCACTTGTGAGATATTTTGAGAGCTTACAGATTTGGCTGGCTTCATCTTCATCCTCATTTCCTTGCTTCTCTTTGGTCAATGCGTGCCGGCTTCACTTCCTCTTCATGTGTTTGTCCATGCCCTGGAGCATGGCCCCAGTACTGCTTCCTTGCCTAATGAGTATTCTTCTGCTGCTAGTGCTTTTAGACCAGGCTACTTTATTCTTTTAGTTGCAGCACTCCATAAGAGTGCATGTGCTTTCAGGCCATCTCCCTCCCATTTTTCTACAAGTCCCACTCCATGTTACTGCTTGCACCTGCCACCTTCCTGTCCCGATCCATGATGTTGCTTGGGCCCTCACATCCTCTCCCATTTTAGCTTGCCAACTCCCACCATCCTCATTGTTGCTTACCCCCACTCACCCTCTTCTGTTGTTGCTTGCCCCCTCCCACTTTCCTGTCCCGGCAGGAAAAAAACCAAGCATTTTCAAAGCCAATAGGTCTCACAGACGCAAAAGCGATTGGCTTTGTCAATGTTTTGTTTAGCCATGTTGTACAGTAGCACGGCTGCTTAGCAGCATACCTGAATGTAAAGAAATGAGGGCTCTAGGATGCGGCCGGTGCTGACCGGGTCATAGCACTTTTTTCTTTACTTTCAGTCATGCTGCCCAACAGCCACACTGCTGTATAACACGGCTTGAAAAACATTGACAAAGCCAATAGCGTGTCTTCTGCTGCAGTTGCTGTTTCACTTTCGCTGACAATATCTTGAGTGCCTTGTGTGCCCGTAGAGCTGCATATGTTTTGCTTGACCAAGTGGCTAACCTCATTTAGAGAGTGGTTTAGAGGGTGGTGGGTGACAGGCCAGATCCCCAAGCAAGGAATCACCAACCATATTTAGAGATCCCTGTCTGCGTGGCGGGATCTTTAAGCTTTCAGAGCAATGGCTGCAATATCCATTGCTCTGAATGCTAAAAGAGTTTACAAAGTAAACACCATGCTCAAGGCATCCATTTACAGAACACTCTTGTTTTTCAAGAATAAACTTGTACATTAGAGTTTGTTCTTGAAAAACAAATATATCAATGGACCTGGCACAAGCTGAGTTTTTTTCTTTGTCTCTTTGTGTAAGTGTAATATAGCGATTTCCTTTCCAAGGACCAACATGCCTTGCATGATGGCTCTGGGCAGAGAACTCTAGTTATAGTCGTGGGGTGGGGAGACTGTGGCATCGGAGCCATGTGGTGAACAGGCCAACAGGTCAAGGGTTTCCACCAGTGGAGGCAGCTGATACTGTACTGTGAAAAGCCTGCAGTTCCACAACCTCAATTGGTAGGGAATCACCAATTTATGGTAGTTAACCCACTTACCCAACTTCTAAATGACCCCCACAAGTCCATTAAAATGATCAAAATGTG
>CAWUFW010032953.1:0-13087 GCA_963921515.1 Calotriton arnoldi | reverse complement strand
GACCGGTCGGTCGCATACGCGTTGGCCATTGCATATGATAACCAGGCCGGATGCAGCGTCGTACAGCAATGTTATGTTATGTTATGTTATGTTAAACTGATTTTATAATGCGCATAGCTACCCAAGGGTTTCCCAGCGCAGACCTAGAGGACTGCAGCAAATAGAAAGGAAGTAAAAGTGGCTGATTAAACAACCAGGGGCCCCATTACGAGTACCGAGCGTAAACTAAATCCGCCAGGCATGGAGGCGGCAAAAATCCGCCCGCATACACCGTCTGAACACCGACCACGCCATTACGATAACACAAACCGAAAACCGCCATCGGCGAAAATCACACAAAATACCGCCCGCCATCGTCCGAGTCGGAGTCAAACCGCCCGCCACGGACGGAGAACACGCTACGACAACACAAAACCGCCCGCCCTCACGGCCGACACACCGCCACGTGAAGTACGATCGCACCGCCATGAGCGCGGGGAAAACCACAAATATACCGCCCGCCAGCGCAAACAACGCCGATGCCAATCGACACGGCAGAAACCATGGCGCCCACGTCCCTGCACAGAAACCATCCGCTCACAAAACCAATAGCACACAACATGGCCAATAAGTCCACACAGCAAGGCACGCACAAATACACAAGCACAGTACACATCCGAAAACACCCCCGGACAAACAAAAACTACAAAGGCCAGAACCCCAGACACAACACACCTGAAAACAACAGACCATGAGGACACACCCACATAGGTAAGTACAAAAGCAGCACTCCCACAGACCACAACCCCTTGCAACATTGCAAACCAGAGAGGAGAGGAGAGGACACAGTGACACAGCGAGGACAACAGCACACCACAGAAACGCACACATCACCACCACCACCACCACCACCACCAAACACCGGCACCACAAACCCCCTGCACATTACACAACACACACCGCACCAGCACCACAAACACCATGGCACCACAAAGAATGCCCAAGTTCACGCCCATTGAGCTGACGGTCATGGTCGACGAGATCATCAAGGTGCACCCACAAATCTATGGGAACATGGTCCAACACACACCACTAGCCACCAGAAACAGAATGTGGAACCGGATCGTAGACCAGGTCAATGCAGTCGGGACCCTGCCCAGGAACAGAGTCGAAATTAACAAACGGTGGAATGACGTCAGAGCCTGGTCAAGAAGAAGGAGGGCAAAAACAGAGAGCTGGCTGCCGTCACTGGCGGAGGGAATCCCGCGCTCTTCAAGACCTTCAAAGCGTGGGAGGAGAGGTGCGAGAGTCATCATACATCCCGAGATCCTCGCCGGATTAGCAGGGGAGTGGAGGCTGGTAAGTACAAACTAATGTATACCAGCACACCGCTATGTACTCACATGCACTACCACCATGCCACAGCTCCCAGGGACAAACACCCCCATGTCCAGCACACAATACACGACACACACATGCAACAGACACCACCACACACAGCCCAAACAGAACAACTGTAAGATGCGTGGGGACATGTGTACATTCAGCCAGCCACGTAACCACCAACAGGTCCCCAAATATGCCAGAAGCGCCACAACGAGCACCCACCACACCCATGTGTCCGCCACAGCTGCACAAACCGACAAGTAACAGGTAAGTGGCAGGAACACAAAGTGCAGTGGGTGGGACGATGGACAGCCCAAGTACAACACACACCAGGCCCCTAGTCCCACAGCACAGCAAGGAGGAGCATCCCCCACACCCCACAGCCACGTGTCAGCCACCGCAGTGCACAGCGACAGCCGAAAGGCAGACATCACGGTCCACAGCAATCGGTGTCAGTGGGTGTCCAGCCACCCCCATGACCCACAACACCCCCCACCCCCACAGACCTGCAACATGGAGCACCCCCGCTTAGAGCCATGTGGCATCCAGTACAGTGCACGCACGAACAGCCTGCAGGTGGGAAACTGGACAGGGCTGGATTACTGGAGGCATGAGGACCGGCACACGACCAACACATGGGACATGTCACGTAGCAGGCAACACGCAGCACCGCCCACCGTCACGAACAAGTGAACAATGTGCACACGGACATGAACAACAGACTCACACCCCACATGACCCATCACAGACATAGCAACACCCAGGAGCCACGTCTGCATACACAAACCACACTGAAAACAGTACCACCACGGCAGCCACTGTGCAACTCATCACACACAACCGAAACACCATTGAAGTCCTGTCCATGTAGCCCCTACTGCCTGTCAACCACACACCCCACAACTACGCCTATGTAAGACAAACAACACTAGACGCAACAGAGCGGAACAACAGAAATGCACCACGAACACCACTGAACCCATCAAACACACAGACACACCATGCACATACAACATACCATCCATCCCATCCGTCAGCCCCAGTCTCATGAAAGGCATGTCATCCGCACAGCTGCCACACATACAGCAGTCACGCTAAGATACATGCCCATGACCAACCATGTGCCAGAAGTCAATGAAGCGCACGACACACTGTGAGCAACAACACACAACATGGGCCACACCCCCCGAGCACTGCAGTGATGCACATGGCACAGGGCAGCACGCACACCAAGGAGATGGGACAACTGCAATACGTTGGCTTACACACAACCATCACTCACCCATAACGATGCGTCCAATGCCATGTCCAGTAATCACAACAGACAGCAAATATGCAGGCCATGTCAAGCATGCACACACCTCAAACCATGCACTGTCATGCTGCCACAACACATGTCACGTTCGGCACCCATGGCTCACAGCATGTACCCCAAAAGCATATCCCCTCCCAAATGCGAATCTGGGGCATGGCCCCCATGTTGCCATATGCGTTCCTAAGCGTTCCATTTGAACCCCAAAAGCATATCCCCTCCCAAATGCGAATCTGGGGCATGGCCCCCATGTTGCCATATGCGTTCCTAAGCGTTCCATATGAACCCCAAAAGCAAAGTACAAACCAGACCCAGGATGGGCCAGGAGCCCGCATACACCAGAGTCACAATGGTAGGGGCACAGCAACACACCCATCGGCATGGCCAATCCGTCCCATGCCACATGTGCACAGCACACAGTCCCATTGCCTAGCACACACAACTACAGATGCCACAGCCACACACTCGCCTCCGGGGAAACCCATGTACGAGATTGCACGAACTGCCAATGTCAGACGACAAATACATACTTCGCCAGGTGCAACACAATAACAAATCTCATTCTCTCCACAGGTGACGAACTGCCGGATGCTGGGGATGGAGACAGCAGCCAGCACAGCCAGCCTACAAGCCCCCAACGAGGACACACGGATCTGGAGGATCTGTCCTCCTCTTCGGACACGGACCACCAAGCAGGCCCATCTGGTGTGGCAGGGCCCAGCCGCTCCCCAGGACCCCTCCTACCCACCAACCCATCATCCAGGGATGCTGAACAGTCCCAGCCCCCTGCTGCCACTGTCGTTGCGGCCACACCCACGGTCATTGCGGCCACTACCACTGCCGCAACCGCCACCATCGCCGCACCGACCACCACCGCCACCACCACCACCACCACGTCTTCGCTGGCACCAGCCCCAGCGCAGGTGGTGGCCCGGCCGACTGGATCCACCCTGGGAGCCACAGCGAGGACCGTGGTGAGCAATGTGGCTAGTGGGCAGGCCGGTGGCAGCAGGACTGGTAGGAGGAGCAGGGTCAGGAAACGCCAGCCTCCCCTGGGAGCCATGCCCTGCCTCCAAATGGCCAGAGTCCTTGGGGCCTATGAGGAGGCCCAAGAACAATGGGTCAGGTCTGCTTCAGACACGCGGGAGGTGCTGGGGTGCTGAGGTCCATGGACGCCCATATGGGCCAATTCGTGTCCCGTATGGACCAACTCGTGGACCTCATGGGCCAGCTGGTGGTGGCGGTGGGGTCACAGGCAAGGCCAGCAGCACCACCTCCGCCACCACCTGCTAGGGCGCAGGGTCGGGCAGCAGTGTCCACTTCCCCTGCGTCCACAGCCAGTGAGCACACCTCACCCACCACCAGCAGGTCGCCACCACACACCCCCTCCCAAGCGTGGAAGGGGCCGTCCGAAGAGGAAACAGATCTCCCGGGAGGACTTCGCACGCTCCAGTCGCAAGTGAGGCAGCCAGCCAGCCTTCCGCCAGCCTTCCTTGACCAGCCACTGCATTGACTTGCTCTACGATCCCTCCACACAGCCAGCTGGATGGCATGTGTGTGTTGGACTATGGACATAGAACCAGTGGGTACACCCTGAGGCATCACGCAGCCATGACCGACAGCTCATTGTCACTGCACGCACCACTTTTGTCATCACCTTACACACAATCACATGTCACAGTTTGGAATAAATGCACCTTTTTCACTAACTGCTGTTTGTGCCCTGTGTTTTATTTGTACGGAATACAACGGCCACCTTGGGCGGAAAGGCACCTGATGCGTGGCATGGCAATGGAATCCGGAGGGCCTGTAGGGACCTAGGGGTGGGAGACAGAACAGGAGCACATTCAATGAGTGTGTCACACACCCATCACACAGTACATGTCAACAACTACAAGCAATGTACACACATCGCACAGAGCAATAGGGCACAATGCCACAGTCACCAACAGTGGCATACTACCCTGGCCATGGAGCGTTGACACACTGCACGCAGTGAACATACGGCCACCCTGACACAGCACACACACACCTGCACAGATACAGACACATCATCCGTCGTACATGGACACTCACCGTCAAGTGAAGTAGCGGGCGATGAGCTGCTGGCGCACATTCCCAGCTTCCTCCTCTCCGCTGTCCACCTCCTCGAGCTGTCTGGTCTGCGGGCTGGGGCCCTGGTTGATCTCCGTCATCCACAATGAGGGGGATCTGCTTCCGAAATGGCCAGATTGTGCAGCATGCAGCACGCCACCACTATCTGGCACACCTTCTGTGGGAGTACGCCAGTGCACCCCGGTGCGATCCAGGCACCTGAACCTGGACTTGAGGAGGCCAAAGGTACGCTCGACCACACGTCTGGTCCTCCCATGTGCCTCATTGTATCGATCGTCTGCTGGGGTGCGAGGATTCCCTCAATGGACTGAGCAGCCATGCCCCATTCGGATACGCAGAGTCACCTGGGTGTGAGGGACACAGAGAACCGTAGCTATTCCAACTGGACAGGGGACAGCATCGCACAACCAGCACGCTACACCACTCCACATACTCACCGACAATACAGCCACGATCCTGTTGCAGATTGGCCATCAGTCGTGGCAAGATGCTGTTGCGCATTATGTGTGCGTCATGTGCCGAGCCTGGAAACAGCACACGTGGGTGATCACCATGTCCGCAAGGCACACCACTTGCACATTCAGGGAGTGCGTGTGCTTCCTGTTGCGGTACAGGTGCTCAGTGGCCTGTGGTGGAACAAGGCCAACATGTGTGCAGTCAATGGCTCCCACGACGTGTGGGATTCTGCCAAGGGCATAGAATGCACCCTTCACTGCCGCCAATTCACGAGCCCTGGGGAATCTGATGTACCTGTTTCGGTACAGCATCATGGCTGCCAGTACATCCCTCAGCACCTTGCTGAACATGGGCTGGGACATCCCTCCTCCACTGCCCACTGTGTGCTGGAATGACCCAGTGGCGAAGAAATGCATGGCGGCCATCACCTTAGCCGTGGGGGTGACAGCAGTCGGATACACCCTGCGGGGACGGAGATGGGGCTCTAACATGGCACACAGTCGATGCAGGGTTGGCCTGTCCAGCCGAAACTTCCTGATAACCTCTGTATCGTCCATGTCCGCCAGCAATTGGTATGGGCGGTCAATGTTCGGTCTCCGCCTGGGAAAATGGCAGAGGACACATGTCAAAGCAACACGACACATAGCAATTTCGCATACACATCACTGACATGACTGAGCAAGCACATGAGCCACAGCCCAGCTGTCAAGCTGGGGCGGCACGACCACAATACACTTACACAGGTCTCCCAACAATGGCAATGGCAAGTGAGACATACCACTGCCATGTGCATGCACATGGGGATCTAGGCCCCAATGACTTGCGGGCGTGCTGATGGGGACTGACTGCATATTCGTCAGCGGCAACGCCACGGCAACATGAGTGTCTGCTGAGCATGGAACTGCTTCCGAGGCTGGATGAGTATGGCACACGGCGACGACGATGTGGGCACGGGCTGAGCGGCCAATACAAAGTGGGACCTGTGGCACGAGGGGATATGAGACAGTAGTAGGTGTCAGCACTGCACCCTATGTACAGCACTGTACGGATCACACCTCCCGAAACATTGACAGGTGTCCACATTGACAGCCCCATGCCAAGACGGCTGTGTGCTTGCAGTCACACGTCACAGGTGAGAGGTTACATTGCACGTGCCAGGTGGCAGACGTACATAGTGGGAGCTGGCATGTGTGTGCATGTGTCTCCTGTTCAGGATCCACCAGATGGGCGCTGACTCTGTACTGAGCATTGGACACAGCATGTTCCGTGGAAGGCTTGTGTGTGTGGGATGGTGGCACTGGATGTGCCTCCGTTGGGTGGGGGGCCATGCACAGGGCGGGTACGTCGATGATTGCGCATTGTTGGTCACGGTGGGTGCACCAACTAAGATGTGTTGCCCTGTGTTCAATTCCTATGTCCGCATGATGATGGACTGTGGATGTGGGCAGACTACACATTGGTCGATGTGCTGTCTATATGCATGTGCCTTCACACCAGGCACAGCTGCCCCTGCACATGTGACCCCTGCTGGACTCGCTGCTGGGTCTGTGGAGCTGATGCACCTTCTGTGCGTGGGGCGGACAGCTCTCCTCACTTCCCTCATTGCGCATGTCATGTCTTTGCCGCAGGTGACATGGATCATGGAGGGCCCACATGTACGCGTGGGTAGGCTACACATGATTGTTCACTGGTCGCCACCCCAGTCAGTGTTTCGAATGGGAAGGTTGTCGTGCTGGTGGTATGTTCGATGTGGCGGATGGGCGAGCCTAGGTGCGGGCTTACATTCCGGACATGGGGGGTAGTTGGATTGGCGACTAGTTGCAGTACACACGGGACACGTCTCTTCCTTTCCACATCTGGGTCATCCCTTGTACTAACTGACAGTGATACGGTCATCTTCGCCCCAGCCCTCATGTCCTCCCCTCGCCCCCAATATGCATGCTCACCTGCGAGGCTAGCGCTTGCACAGGCAGCCCCAAGCTCGCACCAGAGAGGGCAAGGAGTGTATGTGTGGGTCCAGTTGCACGAGTGGGCTGTCTCCAGGGTATGATGTGTGGCGGGACGCCGTCCACCTGCGTGGTGCCCCAAATGGAGACCCGGCCTGCATGGACTATGCATCACAGTCTTCGCCTTCCGGATCCGCCACCTGCGACACCCAGTGGCTGTGGCTGCCCTTGCGGCCAGGCCGCGTCCGTCTGTGACTGGTGGCCCACACATTCACTCTTTGGCCTCTCTGGGGAGGGCTCGGGGGTGGTGGCGCACGCGCTTGCACTTAGTCGCAATGGCATGTGGCGTGGTTGGTATGATGGGCAATGGATGGGATGGTGCGAGCCACCTCCCGTGACGTCAGTGCTGCTCGTGCTGTGGTGCGTCCCCCTACACTTCCATTTGACTTTTTGCCATGCTAGATGTTGAGGTTCTATTGCCTGCGTGATATGACCAGGAGGAGCGCGAGAGACCTCTCACACACCATGCTCCACTGCCATCCCGTGCCCTGTATCGCCTGTGCGGATTGACTATGTTGGGGTTACACCTGGTCGACTGGGGCTGTGTGTGCCTTGTCAAGGGGCATGGCGGGCGCACAACAGGATCCTGCTTGTCCACAGAGGGTGGGCTGAGGTGCGCCTGGTACCGCTATGTACGTGTGCCCGGCTGCTGTGCACACACGTGTTCACTCCCCCCGACAGGTGTCCTCTCACTATGCCCAGGGAAGCGGTGGTGTACTGTTCATGACCCCTCCCAACACGGCGTGCTCCAACTTGGCATGTGCGCATCTACCCGTCACACCCACCCACCTGTGCACTGCGTCCATACGACTTCACACGGCACATGTGTGTCTTCCACAGTTGTGCTACTCATTTGCGTTGTCATCCAATACCAGTGGACTACATGGTCATGTCACGACTGCCGTGTACTTCACATACTCTCATCCTCTCTCATTCGTACATGTGAAATGAGTCAGCGGAGACAGTTTTGGTTTCAAACATTATATTGAGTCTTCTGTCCTCTGTGATGCAGTATAGTGGACACTACTGGCAGCGGAATACATGTTGAGGATATACTGAGCATGATTGCAAATGGGATAGGGTGTGGGGTTACATGTGATTGGCTGTTGCATGTGGGATGTGGGCTTCAGAGTGACATCTGCTTGGCCAAGGCTGTGCTAATGTACATTTGCGTATAGCTGCGGAGCTGCGGACTTTGACACAGACGGTATACATGTAGCCTACCAGACCGCTTGGCATCATGGGCACAGTCCATCTCAGTTCCATGTGACAGGTTTGCTGCGGTTGTTCCTCATGCACGCGTGCATGTGAGATGACATCAGGGCATGTGCTTGCGTGCATGCAGCGGCGTGCCACTTGTTGTTGCACTGTGGTGGTTACTGGACATGTCACAGTCACTGGGGTCGTGTTGTTGTTGTATGCACTTGGCGTCCATGCAAAGGTCCTGGTATGGGGTTCCCGGGGCGGGGGTGGGAGGGGTGCAGCACCCACAGACTCCAGGCGACCTATTCATGTCCACTGAGCGGTGTGTGTGTCCATGGGCGCTGGATCCATGTCGTGTCCTGGTTGTTCGTGCAGTTCCGTCCATGTGGGTGCGATACACAGAGCCCATGCCACTGCCTCCCACGATGCATGCGGTGTTCCTGGATGTGATGGGGAACAGTGTGCATGTCCCGGTCATATCCGATGTCATGGCGATGTCGTTGATGGTGTGGTTACAGTTGCCGGTCGTTTGGTATGGCTGTTGTGGTGGTGACTGGCCAGTCCGTGCGGAAGCTAAGCATGGGTGCGGGGTTGGACATCAAAGGTCACTCGGGGAACCTGCGTTGTGGTCCGGCGTATTTACAGGTTGTCAGGTATGCGATGCCGTCCAGCAGGGCTTCCATGTCATTGGTGGTGTACATGTTTGCCAGCCAATGTAGCGGATGGTGGCTGTCAAGGTGTTGTTCGTAAGTTGTCCCTTGGAGGACCATGATGGGGCATGCTGGGTGACATTCGATGTAGCTGTTCTCGATGATCCGTCGTGTGGAGGCACAGTGGTCCCATTTCAGTGCGGGTGCGATGTTGGCCACATACGCCATGCCCCCATAGGCAGAGCAGGCCCTGTCGTGTGCGTCCAGAGGGAGGAGTAGTGGTAGCAGGTCCGCCTTCAGACATGCCGGGTTGGAGAGGCATATCTCGACGGGATGCTGGTAGGGACACCTCCGACAGTAGAAGACGGGCATGGCGCAGCTGAACAATGTGATGCGGTAAGTCAGTCGGTAACTTACGTTCAGCAGGGACAGGAGATCGCATCCCAATGTATGGAACAGGTTGGTTTTGTACAGCTTGAGCTGTTCGGCGTAGTTGGGTAGGTGTGTTGCGGTTGCCATTTCGCAGCGGTGCGTTGTGGTGGCGTGCTCCGGCTGTGTGTGCAGTCTGCAATGTGCACGCTCCGGGGTTGCTGTGAGCTCTGTGTAGTCGTGGGGAGACAGGACTTGTGTTCTGTTGGCTTGTTTGGAGGACACGGGCCCTCTTCCCACATGCTTCTCAGACAGTTCCAAGGTCAGTGATGTGTGACTCCTTCCAATTAACTTGCATGTGGCCGACATGGGGAGTGTTTTCTTCTTTCTTCCCCGTCCGTTGTGTGCTTCTGTGATATGCGCTATCTGCCCTGTGGTCGGTCTCCTCGGCATGCCTGTGTTGGTCTATTCTTGGACAATGGCTGTATTCACCGGCTTCTGTCGTAGGGCTGTGGTTTCGGTGTTGGAATGGAAGGTCATTCAGTGCTGTCTGCTCTCCCTTGTGTGGGCGGCAGGCTGCCTTTCCGCTCTGCGTTGGGCCTTGTGTGTGAATGTTATTCTTGGGCCACCTGTTGTCGGTCCCCGTGCTCTTTGGTGTTCCGTTTTATATGTCTTGTTCATATGTGCAGGGTGGTATGGGTTTTTCAGTGTGGTACTGGCGTTCCTCTTCCCGAATGGGCCCTGCTTCTCCCTAGTTGGTGTGGCCGCCGCTGTGTGCTACGCCATGTTTGTTACACTGGGGTGTGTCCTGCTGTTGCGTGACTTCACTGACATGTGTGCGTCGGTTGTGTGGCGTTGGGTGTTGTCCGTGAATTGGGCGTTGGGGACATGTCTGTGGCAGGCCTGTCACGTGTCATGTGCGTTCGGGGGTGGGGCTGATGTGTGTGCTGCTTGGTTGTGTCCCTGTGTCTGTGTGCGACGCATGCATGGCGCTGCGGTTGGCCTCTGCGTTGTGCGCATGTGTGGCGGCGTCATCGCTGCTTTGGGGCCGTGACGGGGTGGTTGGTTCCTAGTCCCAGGTGGTGTGTACACATGTGTTCCGCGATGTTACGATTTGGCCTGTGTGTCATATGTGGATGCAATGGTGGATGTGTAGTGTACACGCGCTGGTGGGGGGTTGTCCGCTTTTCCGCCCTTGCACTGTGTGCGCTGTTTGCGTGCACTTGTTGTGTGTGTGCCTACCTGCGTCTCCAGCGGTACGTTGCGTCCTTGGTGGTGCATCAGCAGAAGCATGGGAAGGGCCTGCAGTGCTGGATTCATGCTCGGGGTGCCGCTTCTTCGTTGTCCGTGCTCTGCGTCCGTGTTACCGCCTCTCTTTCACGTGCGGTGTCTCTTAGCCGTGGGAGCCGTTTGTTTGCGGCATCGTAATTTATACGCCCGGGCGGGGCGTGTTTCGTCGGACGGTGTGTGTCAGTTGGGCTGCGCCGCTACGTGTACGGGCGCACTTTGATGGCGGACGGTGTTGCTGGCTTGCCGGCGGTGTTTGGCCTACTTTTCGCATCGTAATTGGACGGGCGTGTGGACTGCTGCGTGCCGGCGGTAACTGGTGGTTTTGCATCCGCCAGCACGGGCGGTAGTCGCTTCCGCCCGGCATGCGTAATGGGCCCCCAAGTTTTTACTAATTTACGGAAATTTAGGTGAAGTGTTTCTTCACGGATCACTATGGGAAGAAAGTTCCACAAAAAGAGAGGGCCAAGATAAGAAAGAGCGGCCACCCATTCTTGTGAGGTTTGACCCTGGCAGACCATACGTTGCCCTGAGTCGTGAGCGCAGCAGGCGAAGGCTGATAGGAGACGGACAAGTTTTTGCCCAGGTATTGAGGGGCAGTGCCAGTCTTAATCGTGAACATATGGTCAGGGCTTTAAGCCCAGTCCGAGTTTTCAACTCCTAAGCCAGTGTAAGTCTCTCAAAGCATTAAGTAAAGAAGACATTCTTGGGATTTTGCAAAGCAGCCCTAGCGGCAGAGTTCTGCACCACCTGGAGCTTACGTAGCACATCCTTGTTTGCTCCCCAAAGAAGGATATTCCCATAGTCCAGTCCTAGATGTGACAAGTGCCTGGACTACAGTCACTAGGTTAGCATTGAGGAGACATCCAGATGATTTTCTTCAACCATTTTAAAATGGTGAAGCAGGTGGCTTTCTGCAGTTTTTACCGCATGTTGTTTCATGGATAATTTTATTATCCATAGTGGAATCCCAGATTGCGGACTTGAGAGGTGGGCAAAGGGTAGAGCGGCCCATTTCACTCGGCCAATGTTGGGGACCCCAGAGGGTCTTTATTTTTCCCAAAAATAAGGACCTCCCGTTTTTCTCACCATTGAGCTTGAGTAGGGGTGGTTTGCATCCAAGATGCAATGTTACTCAGAGAACCCACTTGAAGAGTTGAAGGACTCTTGCAGCTTTCCCATAGAAGGGAGGAAAAAATTATTTGGGTGTCATCAGCGTAAGAAAAAAGGGAACAACCCAGCCCTCTTCTGCAATCACCGGCCAAAGGTTGTACATAGATATTAGACACAGAGGGGACTTAAAATTGACCTTGAGGTACCCCATAAGGAGAAACATTTTTTTAAAAGTAGCCCTAGATGAAAAGAGCTTGAAAGGTCCGTTTAGATAAAAAGAAGTCCAGCCAGCCAAGTGCTGTCCCGGTGATGCCAAGTGAGCTGCAAAGATTTAATTAACTGCGGTATGAGACACCGTACATCAAATCGCGGCACTCAAATCTAACAATATGAGGGCCACTGTGTTACCTGTGTCTAAACGTTGTCGCAACATTTCGAGTAACAACAAGAAGAGTCGTTTCGGTCGAAAAGCCCGCTCTACAAGCCGGGACTGGGAAGGAGTGTAAAAGTTCGAAGATTCAATAAACTTGGATAGTTGTAAGGTTTACATGTTTTCCAAGATTTTGGAAAATATAGGAAGTAAGGAAATGGGCCTACAAATTCGAGAGGACTGATCAGGATCAGCATGTTGCCTTTTTCCAGCAAAGGGGCGGACCACTAGCTTTGTGTTTCAGTCGGACGGAACCAAAGCCTCTTTAGGTGAGGCGATAGAAAGTAGTTTCCATGACAATTTCCAATAATGGCTGCTCAATTTGTAGAAGTACAGGAGCAGGAAGAAAGGTCTGAGGAGATCCCTGATTTGATGCTGCCTAAAATTTTTTAAAGAATTAATAATGTACCCGATCGGTTAGCATACGCATTAGCCATTGCATATGATGTGACCGAGTGCCAGCGTTGTACAACAATGGACCCGGTCGGATCGCATACGCATTGGCCATTGCATATGATGTGAGCCGGGTGCAGCGTTGTTTTCGAAATGCTTAGCGTTGACACAGCAATGGACCCGATTGAAGTGCGCCGCCTTGCATTAACCATTGCACATGATGTGACCGGTCTGCGTCGTACAGCAATGGACGATCAGTCTTGCTCAGCGCGTGGCCATGTGCATATGATGTGACGGGTCGCGGCGTTGTACAGCAATGGACCGATCAGTCTTGCCGCGCGTGCTCATTAGCCATATGATGCGACCAGGACGCGTCGTACAGCAATGG
>CAWUFW010032952.1:0-13088 GCA_963921515.1 Calotriton arnoldi | reverse complement strand
AGTTGATGCATTGCTAAAATTAGGTATTGTTTTGGATGGCTCAGGAAGAAGTCCTATTATTGGCTGTTGTTTAAAAAAAGAAATGTAATACAGAAATTGATATGCTTTTGAATCTGTGGAGTAAACCATACCTGCTGTATCTCATTTGGAAGTAGCATGTTCCTTCTAGAATGTGCTGTGAACTTGTGACCTACTGGTTCCACTGGGTTGCTAGGTACACTGAGCTAAGACTGTATTGGGGGACGGAGTTAAAGAGACAGAACATTTTTTAAAAAGTTGAGGAGTGATGACACAATGTAAGTATTGGAAAGTTTTAATTTCCAACTCAGGACTATGTAATACACTGTTGTGTAGTATTTAAATTTCAAAAAAATGAAGCTAGATATAGGTTTGAACTCCCGTTTTTTTCTGCGATTACTCGATGATGATCGCGAAACCATCGCGAAAACACGCCAACAGGAACCTTATGTTTAAAGAGAGGGAAAGGGTTAACAGATGCTAACCATTCACAACTGGAGATACAAGAGTCTAAAATGAAAGACATTAATTAATTTGCTGCTTTTCTCATTATGATAGAGTGGAAAGTTGAAGAGCTTGCCATTTTAGAGTTGATTTATATGAGAGTGGTGTACCATTTTTGTGCTTAGTTTTTACAAATCTTAACAGTATTAAAACTATGCAGAAAAAGCTAAAACAACAATATAATATACGAACTGAATTCAGTGGTGTGTATATAAGTTTGTAATTATTTTAAAAATGTACATTAGAAATGAAGATGTATATGGGGGTTAGATTAAAAAGAGTATCACAGTGATGAGAAAAAATATATCAGATGAACTGTTGGTATTAGAGGGTATGTACTTAAGAGGTTAGTGGTGAATGTTTTGGGAAGTAACAGAAAAATGAATTAGTGCCTCTTTATTACATTGTGTATTTTATTGAAAAGTATAGTCTTGTGGAAAGTTGCAATGAGGAACTCAGAATGTTTTAAATGTCTAAACATCATGTGCATAATAGATACATCTGTTATTTGCATTCTGGAAGTTGTAATGCTTTTAGTAACATAATGAAACAGGAATAGTGAGAAATAAAAGATGAGAACATGTTGTCCGCCTGTATATGAATTAGAAAGAAGTAATACTTGTTAGGTATATATTGGGAAGTGTTTGTCAATGTGGTTTTTAACTTATATGACCACTTTGCATATGCTTAGATGGTGAGATATGGTTTTTGTGCTTGCACATAGTTATATATACAGTGGGACTTTTGAGTTTGCTTAAAGATGCAGAGAGGTATATATTTCAGTAAAGATGGCTTAAAGGTGTGCATCTATTAAAAAATTGCATATATGTTTACATGGTGATTTAGGTTCTGTAAGGCTAATGAAAATTTCATGTATATGGAGAGGGTAGTGTTTTTCTTTAAACATGGTTTGTTTAAATTTGAGAAGGATTAATAGTGCAGAATGTCTCAAGAGTTCTTGTGCTAGCTTCATTTTGAGTGTAACTTTTGTTAGATATATGTTGAATCTATGATTTAGAAGCAGAAGAAGTATTTAAGAAATGATGTAGGTATGCCATTCACAAAAGGTTTTGTGCTTTGAATAATTTCAAAATGTTGTTTTCCATTTTAGAAACTTACTGACGCATGTGCATGCTCAGTAACAAAGCAATGTATGCAATTATATATCAAGTATGATACCTAAATTCTACGCACACATAGCTCAGATGAAAAGCATGTATACAGTAAAACGGGTAGTTTGATACTGACAGGAGATAACCAATGAGTCAGAGATATAGTGACAACTGTTATGTATATAACACCAATGAAGGTACTTTCTCAGTCAGTCAGGCAGTATTCAGGCACTCATGCAATCACCCAGCCACTACTCAGGCAGTCATCAACTCAGTGATTCAGTATCCATGGAGTTATTAATTATGTAGTCATTGAAGTATGCAGGCACTACGTTTACATTCCTCTAATCACCTAGTTTACTAGCTATCGACTTATGCAATTAACAAGGCTGTAACTATGCAATCATTATAATATTTGCGCAGAACCTATGCAGCCATCTAAACACCCACTTACAACCCATGCAGTCATTGAAATACTGAGGCGCCCGCGTGCACTGATGAAACACTCAGGCTCTACTCATGCTCTCATGTAATTACATAGAGAGTACAATTGTAGTAAACCTATCACTCATCCCGTACCTATGCAGTCATTTAATTACTGAGCCAATAGTCTTGCACTAATACAATCACCCCAGCAGTATACTTACTTTCATCTAATCTCTCAAGCTTTAACAATGGATTCATGCAGTCACTCAGACACTAGTCATGCACTCATCTAATAAGATAGGCACCACTGTTGCACTTATTCAATTCTCCAGGCACTACCCATGTAGTCATGTAAGCATCCAGGCACTGCCTGTTCAGTCAACCAAAAGAAATGGGCAGTATCCAATTGCTGAAACACTATTTATGCACTCATCTAATAGGCTAGGTGCTATGCATGGGCTCAAACAATCATGTATGCACTATCCATACACCTATATACTATGAATGCACTCTTTCAATTATCCAGGTACTAGAGTTGCACTCAAGTCAAGTAAAAAATAAAGTTTATTTAGACCGTTGGTCTTTAAACCACATAAAACATATCGGGGCATATTAGCAAGACCGGCGATAAAATTATCGCGGTTTTAGCGGCAGGAAACTGGCGCTAAAATGGCGATAATAGGCTTGCTAATATGCGTTATAGAATTCAATAGAAGCCCAGGTTAGATGTCCTGCACATCTAACCTGGGCTTCTATTGAATTCTATAACGCATATTAGCAAGCCCATTATCGCCGTTTTAGCGGCAGTTTCCTGCCGCTAAAACGGCGATAATTTTATCGCCGGTCTTGCTAATATGCCCCTTCATTTTATATAAATATTCTTAAAAAATTACAAATTCATCATCCTACGCCATTCTATAATCCAAAATTCCCATAAATTGCATTCTTTTTTCTTGAATAACTCCATTCGTAAACTGTGTATACACGCATATTAATACAAAGTCTGGATAGAGCTAAAATCCTATAAAAGTATTTTAAAATAATAAAATTTTCATTAAGATCTCTATACCTCATTGCTTCCACCATACTTGCAACCAGGCAATTTTCTATTTCATAAAAAACCTATTTACAGCCTGCATATACTTTCCAATGGCTATTGCAATATCAAGATTTTCCATATCCGTGAGAAGCTCACATGCTTGGGTAAGTGATCTAATATCATATTTTAAAAAGATTGGGCATAAAAGCTGTTTTCGCTGATCTAACAATTTTTGACAGTCCATTAAAATGTGCAAACTATTACATTTCATACCCATCTTGCACGTACATTTACCATCAGGTCGCATCAATTCTGTTTTTATTTTGCCATTTGACATAGCAGGATTGATACCAATTCTCAGCCTTAATACTTCCATTCTAAGCCATTGGTTAGGTAAAGTGTCTAGATGAGGGTACCAGATTTCTTTGTCCCAACTGTTTCTCATAAACTTCACAGAGTCTTTCTTACTCAGTGTAGGAGAGTAGGATCTGCTTCACATGGGTACCCACACTTTTTGCTGATGCTTCACTGTTTTTCGACATTAGTCTGGCTGGGGCCCTGCTAATCAGAACCCCAGCCTAGCTGCTTCCTCTCTAAAATGGTTTCCATGTGCCTTAGGCACATCACTGATTGGAATCTGGAGTGCCCTTATAAGTCCCTAGTATATGGTATACTATGTACCAAGGGCATAGGTACCTCAGAGGCCTACCAGGGGCTGCAGCATGTATTATGCCACCCCTGGAAGGCCATCCAAACTGACACCACAGGTCTGCTACTGCAGCCTGGGTAAGGTGGTGCATGCACCCCTTACTGTGATATAGGTTACCTATATCACTAAATACATACACACATATAAACCTATAAGTCACTCCTAAGGCAGGCCTTATCAATCCTGAAGGCAGAGTGCATGGTTCCTATGTGAGAGGGTGCCCCTGCATGAGCAGGGCCCCTCTGCAGCGTTTGGAGACCCTTCTCTGATGCTGTTTGTAGTGCAGCCTGACCATATACTCTTAAGCGCATTATAACCTCGCGTTAAATGCTAACTTTGGAATGGCTGCACCTAAACATGTCGTGTTTGGTGTCAAACATCTTGGAATACTACCCCCCGCCAATTCTGGCGGCGGGGGTAGCATTCCACCCTTCTAGAGGGAAAGACATGGTAACTCTGGCTAGCCCAGTAACTTCTTTCTAAAGCCCTGGCATCACAAAATGGATGATGCTGCCACAGACACGAGTCTGGCCTCCTGCTGCTGGACGAAACTCCGGCAGGGGAGGCCTGGACAATAGGTTTCCTGTCCCAGGGAGGTGTGACCACCTCCCCAGACAGGATAATGTGTATTGGGGCTGGGCGGGAGCACTTTGGGTGCTTTGAAGTCCTGCACTGGGGGCACACTTGGTGTCCCTGTGCATACCCCAGTTCAAACCGGATCAGGGGCTTGCAGCCCCTGATTTGGCACTGAACTGGACAAAGGGAAAGGGGTGTAGCCACCCCTCTGCCCTGACCCACCCATAGGTGGGGCCACAGAGTAGTCCAACCCCTAAACTTGGTATAAGTATAGGAACCCAGTCCTTAGGACTTTAGATTATCCCTGGACGAAACTCTGAAACAGAATCCTGGACCTTCGACGCTCTACTCAAGATTAGAGGACAGAAGAATCTCCCTTGGGGTCAAGGAGTGACTCCCCTGCTTGGCAGGCACCAAAGACGCATCTGTCCTGTCTGAATTTCTGAAGCTCCCGTCGGATGCCGAAGTCTTCGCATCACCAGAGGTAGATTCTCAGACTTCGCCGAGGCTACCCTGAGTCCCCAGCAAAGCTGAGGCCCGTAGCTATCGTGGGTGACGTGAGACCGTGACCCCTGGACACCAAGCACATTTGCAAGTGCATCTTCTTCTGGGTATCCCACGAAGTCGTGCTTTGGGCTTCGAGTAGCCCTAGCTGTGAGAAGTTGGCCTGGCATATGCTGTCCACTAATTATAGTGGGCACCTTGCACCAGTCCAAATCGACTCTTATGGTAGGTAGGTTAAAGACAACCTTATTGAAAGCTATCCTAGTGGTAGCTGTGGAGAGCAGCCTTCAGGCTAAGTCTTGAAGGAATGTAAAGCAGCTTGTTTTACCAGTCTATAATCTCTTGAGTGACCAAATGAAAGAGCACCACACCAGGTATATATTCAAAATATATGTATTTATTACTAAACACACCCCTCTAGTCTCTTTATGAGGCTAGAGTTCGAAGTACATAGGTTATAAGATCTTAAGTCACAGTAATAGCACAAATACACGTTTGGGCCCTAGGGCGTACCAAACCATATACCAATAAAGTGGTATGCGAACCACGACTGAACTAGACACTAAGCCTAGAGCCTCTAGAAGTGCTTGGGCCACAAGGAACCACCCAAGGTAGTGACACAGGGGACCCACGGGAGACGCGTGCAGTGTAAATACACAACCGCGATACGCCGTTAACTTCTATGGAGAAAGTCGGGATCGGGAAAATAGAGGAAAGGGACACTTAAAAGAGGACTAGGACAAAACCCTTTGAGATCTAGGACTTTGAAGAGTCTCTACCCACGGGAGCACCGGAGTACTCGTGTTACCTCACCCAGGGAAGCCGGGTGCATAGGTGCCTTTCGGGGTCGGGTTTCGTCGTCGTTTCGTATGGCGATCTGCTGCAAAGTGCGGCTGGCGACCAGGAGAAAAGTGTCCGGGTGGATCCAAGAGTGGATCGGAGTTCTGAAGAACCTGAAAGCAGAGGGGACAGAGTCTGGGTCACTAGCCAGTGACCAGGGAGGCGATGGACAGATGCCCACCGATGTCGAGTGCTTCAGGTTCGTTGACGGTCATCTTGACTCTTCAGCCACGAGGTCCGGGAGGCGTTGTCGGCGACCAGGAGCAGGATTCGGGCTGTTGCTTGATGTTTGTCGAGTGCAGAGGTGTCGGCGACCAGATTGGACCCAACAAGCCTTGGCAACGGCAAGTCTCGAGTAAGATGTAGATCGTCGATGATGCAGACCAGCAAGGTCTGGGGAACTCACCCAGCGAGGATAAGTGAGGGCAGGCCTGGAGCAACCAGACTGCCAAGTAAAGAAAAGATTGGCCTTCGTTAAGGGCTACTAGCCAACGGGCTAGCGACCGCGAAGGAGCCTCGTGATGCCGCACGTGGAGCTGGCTTACAGGACACTCGTGGAGTGGGGGCCAGTGATCTTCGGTGCAGGTGGTGCTGGAGGCTAGGGCTACTCGGAGCCCAAAGCACGACTTCTTGGGAGACCCAGAAGATGGTGCACTTGCAAGTGTGCTCGGTGTCCAGGGGTCACGGTCTCAAGTCACCCACGATAGCCACGGGCTTCAGCTTTGCTGGGGACTCAGGGTAGCCTCGGGGAAGTCTGAGAATCCACCTCTGGTGATGCGATGACTTTGGCGTCCGACGGGAGCTTCAGTGATGCGAACCGGACAGATGCTTCTTTGGTGCCTGCCAAGCAGGGAGTCACTCCTTGACCCCAAGGGAGATTCTTCAGTCCTCTAATCGTGAGTAGAGCGTCGAAGGTCCAGGATTCAGTTTCAGAGTTTCGTCCAGGTATAATCTAAAGTCCTAAGGACTGGGTTCCTACCTTTATTCTAAAAATAGGGGATGGACTACTCTGTGGCCCCACCTATGGGTGGGTCAGGGCAGAGGGGTGGCCACACCCCTTTCCCTTTGTCCAGTTCGCGCCAAAGCAGGGGCTGCAAGCCCCTGATCCGGTTTGAACTGGGGTATGCACAGGGACACCAAGTGTGCCCCCAGTGCAGGACTTCAAAGCACCCGAAAGTGCTCCCGACCAGCCCCAATACACATTGTCCTTTCTGGGGAGGTGGTCACACCTCCCTGGGACAGGAAACCTATTGTCCAGGCCTCCCCTGCCGGAGTTTCGTCCAGCAGCAGGAGGCCAGACTCGTGTCTGTGGCAGCAGCATCCATTTTGTGATGCCAGGGCTCTGGAAACAAGTTACCGGACTCGTCAGAGTTAACATGCCTTTCCCTCTAGAAGGGTGGAATGCTACCCCCGCCGCCAGGATTGGCGGGGGGTAGTATTCCAAGATGTTTGACACCAAACACGACATGTTTAGGTGCAGCCATTCCATAGTTAGCATTTTACCGCGAGGATATAATGCGTTTAAGAGTATATGGTCAGGCTGCACTACAAACAGCATCAGAGATGGTCTCCGAACGCTGCAGAGGGGCCCTGCTCATGCAGGGGCACCCTCTCACATAGGAACCATGCACTCTGCCTTTAGGATTGATAAGGCCTGCCTTAGGAGTGACTTATAGGTTTATATGTGTGTATGCATTTAGTGATATAGGTAACCTATACCACAGTAAGGGGTGCATGCACCACCTTACCCAGGCTGCAGTAGCAGACCTGTGGTGTCAGTTTGGATGGCCTTCCAGGGGTGGCATAATACATGCTGCAGCCCCTGGCAGGCCTCTGAGGTACCTATGCCCTTGGTACATAGTATACCATATACTAGGGACTTACAAGGGCACTCCAGATCCCAATCAGTGATGTGCCTAAGGCACATGGAGACCCTTTTAAAGAGGAAACAGCTAGGCTGGGGTTCTGAATAGCAGGGCCCCAGCCAGACTAATGTCGAAAACCAGTGAAGCATCAGCAAAAAGTGGGGGTACCCATGTGAAGCAGATCCTACTCTCCTACACAACCCCCCCAAACGTAGGGACATTAAACTAACCTTGCCCAGTTAAGTCTTCATGTTCTAAGTGGAAATACCTAGAGAGTCCATCTGCATTCGCATGGTTACTCCCAGGCCTATGTTCCACTGTAAAGTCCATCCCCTGTAGGGAAATGGACCACCTAAGCAGTTTGGGGTTTTCACCCTTCATTTGTTTTAGCCATAAGAGGGGCTTATGGTCTGTCTGAACCAGGAAGTGTGTACCAAACAAGTATGGCCTCAACTTCTTCAGAGCCCAGACCACAGCAAAGGCCTCCCTCTCTATGGCTGACCAACGTTTCTCTCTAGGGGTCAGCCTTCTGCTAATAAAAGCTACTGGCTGATCCTGACCTTCTTCATTCAATTGTGACAGTACAGCCCCTACCCCCAATTCAGATGCATCTGTTTGAACAATGAACTTCTTGGAGTAATCAGGACTCTGCAGAATTGGAGCAGTGCACATGGCCTGCTTGAGGTCATCAAATGCCTTTTGACAGCTAGCTGTCCACTGAACCTTTTTGGGCATTTTCTTAGAAGTTAAGTCATTCAAGGGTGTCACTATTGATCCATACCCCTTGACAAATCTCCTATAGTACCCAGTCAGGCCTAAGAAGGCTCTCACCTGAGTCTGGGTAGTGGGAGCAGTCCAGTCCATGATGGTCTGGATCTTGCTCTGCAAAGGTTGAACCTGGCCTCCACCCACAAGGTGGCCCAGGTACACAACCTGACTCTGCCCTATCTGGCACTTAGTGGCCTTGATAGTCAGGCCTGCCTTTTGCAGGGCCTGTAAAACATTCCTGAGGTGGACCAGGTGATCCTCCCAGGTGGAGCTAAAGACAGCAATATCATCTAGATAAGCTGCACTATAGGCTTCCAGTCCTGTGAGAACTGTGTTCACCAACCTCTGGAAAGTGGCAGGTGCATTTTTCAGACCAAAGGGCATTACCACAAATTGATAATGCCCACTAGGGGTTGAAAATGCTGTTTTGGGCTTTGCAGTATCAGCTAGTCTGATCTGCCAGTAGCCAGCTGTTAGGTCAAATGTGCTGAGATATTTGGCAGAGGCCAAAGTATCTATGAGCTCATCTGCCCTGGGTATTGGATGGGCATCAGTCCTAGTGACTGCATTGAGACCCCTGTAGTCTACACAAAACCTCATCTCTCTTTTCCCACCACTGGTGTGAGGTTTTGGTACTAGGACTACTGGACTAGCCCAAGGGCTATCTGAGGGCTCAATTACTCCCAATTCCAACATTTTCTGGACTTCAGTCCTGATACAGTCCCTGACATGGTCAGGTTGCCTATAAATCTTGTTTTTAATAGGCAGACTGTCCCCAGTGTCCACTTCATGAGTGCACCAGGTGGTCTGACTGGGTGTCAGTGAAAACATATGTCTAAACTGATTGAGGACTTGCCTGCAATCAGTTTGTTGCTGGGTAGTGAGGCTGCCTGCCAAGGCTGCACCATCAACTGACCCATCGTCAGGGTTCTGTGAGAGCAGGTCATGGAGTGGGTCACTCTCTTCCTCCTGCCCTTCATCAGTAGCCATGAGCAAGCCCATGTCTGCCCTGTCCACATATGGCTTTAGTCTGTTGACATGGAGAACCCTTTGGGGACTCCTGGGTGTTCCCAGGTCCACTAAGTAAGTGACCTCACCCTTCTGCTCAACAATAGTGTGGGGTCCACTCCATTTGTCTTGGAGAGCTGCTGGGGCCACTGGCTCCAACACCCACACCTTCTGTCCTGGCTGGTAAACAGTCAGAACAGCCTTTTGGTCATGCCAGGCCTTCTGAAGTTCCTGGCTAGCCTCAAGGTTTTTGGTTGCCTTTTTCATGTACTCAGCCATCCTGGAGCGGAGACCAAGTACATAGTCCACTATATCTTGCTTTGGGGGCTTGAGAGGTAACTCCCATCCTTCCTTCACCAAGCACAGTGGACCCCTCACAGGGTGGCCAAACAGAAGTTCAAAAGGGCTGTAACCAACCCCTTTCTGAGGCACCTCCCTATATGCGAATAAAAGGCAGGGCAAGAGTATGTCCCATCTACGCCTAAGCTTTTCTGGGAGCCCTTTAATCATGCCCTTCAAGGTTTTGTTGAATCTCTCAACTAAACCATTGCATTGTGGGTGATAGGGTGTGGTGAACTTATAAGTCACTCCACACTCCTTCCACATTGCTTTTAAGTACCCAGACATGAAGTTAGCACCCCTGTCTGATACTACCTCCTTAGGAAAGCCCACTCTTGAGAAGATTCCCAGGAGGGCCCTTGCCACCACAGGTGCTGTAGTGGTCCTGAGGGGAATAGCTTCTGGGTACCTGGTGGCATGATCCACTACCACCAGGATAAACCTGTGCCCAGAGGCTGTTTGGGGATCCATGGGACCAACAATGTCAATCCCTACCCTTTCAAAGGGCACCCCCACCACAGGTAGTGGTATCAGGGGGCCTTTGTAGTGCCACCTGCTTTGCCACTGGCTTGGCAGGTTACACAGGAGCGACAAAACTCCTTACTGTCTTCAGACATGTGGGGCCAGTGAAAGTGAGGGACAATTCTGTCCCAAGTCTTGTTCTGGCCCAGGTGTCCTGCTAAGGGAATATCATGGGCTAGGGTCAATAGGAAGCCCCTGAACTTCAAAGGTATTACCAACCTCCTGGTAGCACCAGGCTTGGGGTCTCTACTCTCTGAGTACAGGAGTCCATCATCCCAATACACTGTATGGGGACCACTAGCTTTCCCAGCAGCCTCAGCAGCAGCTTGCTGTCTGAGGGGTTCAAGGAGGGGCAGCTCTGCTGCTCCTGGCTCAGATCTGCCCTAGAAGGTCCCCCTGTCCCCAAGAACTCAACCTGGTCAGGTTCAAGTTCCTCTGGGACAGTTCCTTCTTCAGGGCTGAGATCATCCCCCTCAAGGGACTGATCTTCCTCCTGAGCCAAGGGGAAGGCACTGCCTTAACCCTACTACTCCTCCTCTTGGAAGCCACTTGGTCCATTCTTCCAGAATCCAAGGCCTGTTCAGTGCTAGACATTTTGGCTTGTGACCTGGTCACAGCAAACACATCTGCAGGGATCCCCAGCATTTCTGCATGGGTCCTGAGCTCCACTTCTGCCCAAGCAGAAGTCTCTAAGTCATTGCCAAGCAAGCATTCGACTGGTAGGTTTGCACTTACCACAACCTTCTTAAGGCCAGTTACCCCTCCCCAGGAGAAGTTAACAACTGCCAGAGTATGGTCTGTTCTGACATTGCTAGCATTGGTCACTTGGTACATCTCACCAAGCATAACTTGCCCAGGTAGCACAAGGTCTTGTGTCACCATTGTGACACTTGCCCCTGTGTCCCTAAATGCCAAAGCTTCTCGTCCATTGATTAAAGGCTGTTGTCTGTACTTGCCCAGATTACTGGGACTCATAGAGGAGGGCACATCCATGCCTCCATCACAGACTAACACAACCTGAGTCAGTTCTCTAACTAGGTCAGAGCCCAACTCAGTTCCCAGGGTGAACCCTACTAAACCCTTTGCTGGAGCACTTCCACCAACTGTACTAGGGGGAACAGGTGCCTTAGGGGCATTGGTGGGTGCTGGACTGGAGTCTTTGGACTTGGTGCAATCACTGGTCCAGTGGGTCTTTTGCTTACAGACCTTGCACCATGGTTTTCTTTGGCCTTTACCCTTGGTAGACTGGGAATCCCCACCAGAAGAAGATTTTTGGGGGCCTGATGAAGACTTTTGATCTTTACCCTTCTCCCCACCCTTGTCAGAGTTCTTAGCATCTTGCTTCTTGGTTTCCCCACCTTGGTTCTGTACCTTCTGCTTCACCCTGGTTCTGACCCATTTGTCTGCCTTCTTTCCCAATTCTTGGGGAGAGGTCAGATCAGAGTCAACCAGGTATTGATGCAACAGCTGATTTTGACAGTTATTAAGAATCTGCTCCCTCATTATCAGATTATACAATCCTGAGAAGTCACACACCTTACTGCCCATCAACCAGCCTTCCAGAGCCTTGGCAGAACAATCCACATAGTCTACCCAGTCTTGAGTCTGTGCTTTTTGGGTGTCTCTGAACTTCAACCTGTACTGTTCAGTGGTTAGGCCAAACCCATCAATAAGAGCACTCTTCAAGACCTTGTAATTGTCAGCATCCTCCTCTCTAACAGTGAGGAGCTTGTCTCTACCTTTGTCAGCAAAGGAGAGCCACAAGATTGCTGCCCACTGCTCCTGAGGGACCTTCTGTACTTTACAGGCCCTCTCTAAAGCAGTTATCCATTTGTGGATATCATCCCCACTCTGGTAGGGAGGGACAATCTTGCTCAGGTTCCTATGGTCATAGGACCTTTCCCTATCTCTAGGGACATGGCTGCCACCATGGGACTCTAGTCCCAACTTTCTTCTCTCTCTAAGGAGATCTAGGGATTCTCTATCTAAAGCCAATTGCTTCTTCCTGATCTCTAGTTGAGTTTCCTCATACTGGACCAGTCTCTTTCTTCTCTCATGAGAGGATTCCCTCCTGTGAGAAGAAACAGAGCTCCCTATTGAGGTGCCAGAGTGGTTAGACTCCTGAGAAGGAGACCTAGACTTTCTGAGCACACTCATAATCCTTCCTGGGGGACAAAGGTGTGGTTCTCTAGATCCTCATCTTCATCTTCCCCAGAAGGGATTGGGTTCTCCAGGTCAGGGTCATTGTCACCCTCCTGGTCAGTTTCAGAGGGGGCTGGGGGTAGTGGTACCCCTGGCCCCTTCCTCATCTGCTGGCCCACCCTCTGCTCCTACCCCTTCAGTCTCTGAGGACTTACTAAGATCATAAGCCACCAACAACTCCTGGAGGTGTTGGGTGGTGGGACTTTGGCCTGTCCTTAATTTCCTCACGTTACACAAAGCTCTCAATTCCAAGAATGGGAGTGTATCATACTTGGAGGGTGGAAGCTCAATGGCTTCCTGCAAGGCATCTTTGGATCCTGCTTTTAAAGACATTACTAGTGTGGTGTGGTGTATGCACTACCTACTCTAGTGTGGCCTACTAAACTCTCTTGAGTTGTAGAAAGGGTTGTGCTATCCCTTAACACACAACTCCAAGTTCAGTAGAACTTACTGTTATTCTAAGCTTAAATTATATGTACCTTAGGTACCTTTAGTGGTTTTCAGTTGATCAATTCAATTGAGATTATCTGGTAAAACAATAGCAAGCTGGAATCCCACACGCTGCACACCAATGTGAGAAGTTGGCCTGGCATATGCTGTCCACTAATTATAGTGGGCACCTTGCACCAGTCCAAATCGACTCTTATGGTAGGTAG
>CAWUFW010032951.1:0-13088 GCA_963921515.1 Calotriton arnoldi | reverse complement strand
CAAACTTAAAAAAGAAATAATATATGTTGTTATATTTGTCTTTGGACAAGTGGAGTCATACCACCGTGGTTGAGTTCCTCAACTGGTGTAGTAGAGTTTATATCATGGAAAGTGACCACTGCATGTGATTGCTCACGGTGTAAATAATGATCACGATGGCAAGGAAATACAGGCGTGCTCACATGGCGAGCAATTTCTTGGACATTTGACGCGATCGAATTAATTTTTTTGTACATTATCAGATATATCAAATATATTGAGAGATCTAGTGGATGCTACTTCCCTTACCTTGGGCCGCCCACCATTGTGGTGAGTTATATATTGTTTGATTTCATTAAATGAAGGAGCAAGCCTCAGCACTGAAACTTGGGATTATTTCCTGTTTCTGTATCCATTTTGTGCAGGTGCAGTAGTAGGATGACTTGGTCTGGATGAGACCCTAACAACTATATGGGGTTGAAACGTTAACAACACGTCACTATTGGTTTACTGATTGAAGTGACTCGTTAGGGACTGTATTAATTAAACTATGTACACAACCAGTGGGACTTGTACTGTGTCTAATGTCATTCATGTTGCAAATATATTCACTGCGTCGCCTGTATCATTATCATGTTCTCACACATCATTGCATATGAATTGGTTTAATATATATATATATTCACTGAAAAAACCATAGGTTTCAGACACGTTATAGTTACAAATTAGCATTTAAAAAACCTTTGAAATTCACTGAAAAAACCATAGGTTTTAGGGACAGTTATAGTTACTTGGACATTGCACTCGTACAAAACCCGTGAAATTCCCCCGTTATAGTTAGTTCAGCTAACTATAACTCGCGCCCCCGCAATGCACTGCTGATGACGTCACATATTACATCACTCATGACATGGTCAGTGACATCACTGATGACATCTCAAATGACATCACTGATGACGTCATCCAGTGACTGTGTGTTTCTGTAAAGTTTAAATATTTTTAAAATATATAGGAAAAGACGTATTGAAGAATGAGTGGGTGTGTAAGTGTCTGTATGGATGATTTACTAGGTGCGTGACTGACTCTATAAGTGAGTGATTTAACGTATCTTACTGAATGCATGGGTTAGTGACTAAACTGGGTTTATGTCTGTATCCGTCTGTCTGTTGCTGTGTAAGTGGCTGCATGTGTTTGTGAATAGCTAAATGAGTGTCTATATGAGTTATTGAATGCTTGTCTGAGTATCTGTATGGGTGCCTGAGTGTTTGTGTGGGAGGGGTGTGTGCAACTCTGTGCATAGATGTGTGAGTGGGTGATTCACTGGGTGGATGGTTTCAAGAGTGCATCTGTGATAGAATGTATGGGTGGGTAAGTGTGTGTAAGAGTGTGTTAGTGAGTGAATGTATGTCCCAGTGGTACATGTGTGAGTAACTACATATGTGAAAGGCAGTATATATGTGTGTTGGAGTATATAAATAGCTATAAGCAAGAGTGAGTGATTGTGATAGTGGCTGTATGGATGATTGTGTGCTTGTATCAGTGATTGTATAAGAGCGTAACAATGTGCTACTATTTGTATGAGTAAGTGAGCTGGTGTGTGTATAACTGTATAGGTGAGTAAATGGCAGTGTGTTTAATTATTTGCATGACTGACTAGGTGTGTGAGTATCTCTATGGATGAGTGGCGTTGTTTGAGTGTCTATATAGGAGTAAGAGTGCATATGATAGTCCTGTACTGAGTGACCGTAAGTATGAGTGACTGTACGGGTGAGTGAGTGGATGTGTGTGTGTAGACCTAAGAATCAGTGAGTGGGTATGTAGTTATTGGTGTTGGAGTGTCTATGGTTTTGCGAATGGCAGTCTGTAATTTAGAGTGGGTGTATCAAAGGTTATATTAGGGTGTGAGGAGGTGCATCAGATTATCACGTGGATGATGTCATCAGTGATGTCATTTGAGATGTCATCAGTGATGTCATCAGTGATGTCACTGACCATGTCATGAGTGATGTAATATGTGACGTCATCAGCAGTGCATTGCGGGGCGCGAGTTATAGTTAGCTGAACTAACTATAACGGGGGAATTTCACGGGTTTTGTACGAGTGCAATGTCCAAGTAACTATAACTGACCCTAAAACCTATGGTTTTTTCAGTGAATTTCAAAGGTTTTTTAAATGCTAATTTGTAACTATAACGTGTCTGAAACCTATGGTTTTTTCAGTGAATTTCAAAGGTTTTTAAATGCTAATTTGTAACTATAACGTGTCTGAAACCTATGGTTTTTCAGTGAATTTCAAAGGTTTTTAAATGCTAATTTCTAACTATAACGTGCCTGAAACCTACGGTTTTTCAGTGAATTTCAAAGGTTTTGTAAATGACAATTTTTAAATGTATTAATTGTTATATTAATTTTTTTCATACTGATTTACTACATTTTTAGAAACAATTTTTTTTTACATATTTTATTTTTTAAATTACATTGTAATTACATTATACATTACATTACAAAAAATACTTTCTCAGAATGAATTACTTTAGTTTAAATACTTTGCAGATAGGCAATAGACTTTTAAGTACAGTAGTTACAGTTGTTGCAATGGGCAACACATTTTCAAACACAATGCAACATTCAGCTCAATGTGAATTTCTAGTTAAATGCAATTAGTTACTTTATGGATTACTTTTGTAACCACAGGACTGGATCCTAGATTCAGTCCTGGTACATCTCCTGTAAACAGTTGAGTAAAAGCGTTTTGGTTACAGTCGTGATTTTTAAGGAATATTATTGTATTTTAAAAGTTGACACTTTGAAACTTTTTCTCATAGAATCACCAATGTTATCCTATGGAAGGAAATTCACTTAGCAGGTAAAAACTGTTATCGTTACTTTTTCTTACTCAGTGTTGGATCCTGGATCCAGCACTGGTGCATCTCCTGTAAACAGTTGAAAGAATGCGTTTAAGTCATACTGTCGATTTTTAAGGAATATTTGTAGTTTGTGAAAATCAACACTTTGAAACTTTTTTGCTGAAAACCAGTCAATGTTAGCCTATGAAGGAAATTCGAGTTACCGGTAAGTACGGTTAAAATTACTTTTGAGGATCAGTACTGGGCTGAAACATGCAGCACTGAGGTCTCTCCTGATAACAGGTGAGTAAATCGGAATTCGTATTTCGGCTGATTTTAGAGGAATATTTTAAAGTTCCAAAACTCCACACTTAGAAGAATTTCCAAGTGAAACCAGTCAATGTTAGCCTATGGAAGGAAATTCAAGTTACTGGTAAGTACGGTTAAAATTACTTTTCAGGACCAGTACTGGGCTGAAAGATGCAGCACTGAGGTCTCTCCTGATAACAGGTGAGTAAATCAGAATTCGGTTTTCGGCTGATTTTAGAGGAATATTTGTATGTTTCAAAAATCAACACTTAGAAGAATTTCCAAGTGAAACCAGTCAATGTTAGCCTATGAAGGAAATTCAAGTTACCGGTAAGTACGGTTAAAATTACTTTTCAGGATCAGTACTGGGCTGAAAGATGCAGCACTGAGGTCTCTCCTGATAACAGGTGAGTAAATCGGAATTCGTATTTCGGCTGATTTTAGAGGAATATTTTAAAGTTCCAAAACTCCACACTTAGAAGAATTTCCAAGTGAAACCAGTCAATGTTAGCCTATGGAAGGAAATTCAAGTTACTGGTAAGTACGGTTAAAATTACTTTTCAGGACCAGTACTGGGCTGAAAGATGCAGCACTGAGGTCTCTCCTGATAACAGGTGAGTAAATCAGAATTCGGTTTTCGGCTGATTTTAGAGGAATATTTGTATGTTTCAAAAATCAACACTTAGAAGAATTTCCAAGTGAAACCAGTCAATGTTAGCCTATGAAGGAAATTCAAGTTACCGGTAAGTACGGTTAAAATTACTTTTCAGGATCAGTACTGGGCTGAAAGATGCAGCACTGAGGTCTCTCCTGATAACAGGTGAGTAAATCGGAATTCGTATTTCGGCTGATTTTAGAGGAATATTTTAAAGTTCCAAAACTCCACACTTAGAAGAATTTCCAAGTGAAACCAGTCAATGTTAGCCTATGAAGGAAATTCAAGTTACCGGTAAGTACGGTTAAAATTACTTTTCAGGATCAGTACTGGGCTGAAAGATGCAGCACTGAGGTCTCTCCTGATAACAGGTGAGTAAATCGGAATTCCTATTTCGGCTGATTTTAGAGGAATATTTGCACAATGGTGAAGGGAGGGGCGGGGCCTGAGGTGACATCTTTGCAAACGCGCCCCGTGGCGCGTTTTAAGTTGGGGGATTAAGTCCCCTTGAATCCTGAGGGTCCCTAGGGGCCAACTAGACCACCAGGAACCTCCAATATGCGCCAGGGGCTGCGTTGCAGAGACGTGTAGAGAGGCCACACCCCTTTTACACCTCTCTGCAATGCAGCTCTGTGCGCATTCTGGATGTACTTGTTGGGCTAGTTGGCCCCAGAGACCCTCAGGATTGAAGGGATTTAATTCCCCATCTTAAAACGCGCCACGGGGCCTGTTTGCACACATGTCACCTGAAGCCCCGCCCCTCCCTTCACCACTGTGCAAACGCGCCCCGTGGCGTGTTTTAAGTTGGGGGATTAAGTCCCCTTGAATCCTGAGGGTCCCCGGAGTCCAACTAGCGCACCATATACCTCCAAAAAGCGCCACAGAGCTGGTTTGCAGAGAGGTGTAAAAAGGGGCGTGGCCTCTGTACACCTCTCTGCAAGGCAGCCCCTGGCGCATACTGGAGGTACCTGGTGGGCTAGTTGGCCCCAGGGACCCCCAGTATTCAAGGGGAGTCGTTCCCCTCTGCAAACGCGCCAGGGGCGCGTTTGCAGAGTGGTGAAGGAAGGGGGCGGGGCCTGCGGGCCCGATCGTTTTTTTTTTTTTTCTCCCTGAAGGGGGCTGTGTGGCCCCCTTCCTTTTTCTTTTTGGGCCCTGGGGACCCCATCCCCCAGGGCCTTACACCTTTTTTAAATTACCTTTAAAAAAAAAAAATGGGAAGGGGGCCGCGTGGCCCCCTTCCCTGGGCCTGTATTGGCCCCGGGACCCCATCCCCGGGGCATGGCCTCTATATTTATTTTTTTGAGGGGGCAGCGTGGCCCCCTTCCTCTGGGCATTTTAAGGCCCCGGGGACCCCATCTCCCGGGCCGGCCTTTCCATTTTTTTTTTTTTAAATTTTCCTCTTTTTTGGGGAGGGGGCCGCGTGGCCCCCTCCCGAGCCACTACTTGCCCCGGGGACCCCATCCCCCGGGGCTGTCCCTCTCCGTTGGGGACTGTGGGGAGGTCCCCAATCCCCCACAGTCCCGCCGGCTCCCCACGTCCCTTGGGAGCCGGCATTGCTGTTCCACATGGGGAGCAGCTGACATGCTGCTCCCCATGTGGAAAAGCAATCGCTTTGGATATTGGAAGAGAGAGCAGGTTTCCTGCTCTCTCTTCCAATATCCAAGCAGTTTGCTATGGCAGGACGGGAGCCACGAGGCTCCCGTCCTGCCATAGCAAACTACAGTGTCCCGGGGTAGGCACCCCGGGACACTGCAGGAGCCGGCCCTGGGGGGTGGTGGTCCCCAGGGCCATCAAGGGCTCCAGGAGGGGCCGCGCGGCCCCCTCCCATTCAGTACACAGCCCGGGGAGGTGGTGGTCCCGGGGCTCTGGGGTCCGTAACGGACCCCCATATTAAAATGTTTAGTGCCCCGGGAGGTGGTGGTCCCGGGCGTGTGGGGGCTGGAGCCCCCCACACAGGTTTAATAATGTATGTAAAAAGCCCCGGGAGGTGATGGTCCCCGGGGCTGCGGAAGGGCTCAGAGCCCTCCCGCACCATTTTAATAAAAGCCCCGGGGGTGGCAGTCCCCGGGGCTTGGAGGCCCTTTGAGGCCCCCACACATTAAATTATCCCCCCACCATGCCCCGGGACTTGGGCCACCCGGAGGCCAATTAACATCGAGCGCGGAGACCGCGCTCGATTTTTTTCGGCAGGATTCGCGCACCCTGAACGCATCCTGCCGATTTTTAAAAAAATTATTTTATTTTTGCCCAGGGGGTCCTTGTGGGACCCCCTGAGCAAACCTAGGGGTCAGGGTGTTTCTACCCTGCCCCCTTTGTGCGCTTTGCGCACTTTTTCTGTCCCTTGGTTCTACCGAGGGACAAAATGGCTGCCAACATTTCCTGAATCGGAATGTTGACAGCCAGCTGACAGCCAATTAACATGCAGCTCGTGATCGGGAGGGTACGCGGACCCTACTCGTCCCTAGATATCACTAACTTTTTACTTTTCATTTTCTCAGCAACTACTGAACGGATTTACACCATTTAACAAAAAGGGTTCTTTCTGAACCAAGAACTACCTCTTTGCCAAATTTGGTGTAATTCCGTTCAGCAGTTCGGGCTGTAGCCGTGTCTAAAGTTTCCTATGGGAAAATGCATGGGGAAAACGCGTTTTGGGACCCCCCTTTTTTCTCGGCCCCCGCTTGACGTATCACCCCGAGACTTTCAGGGTAGGAGCGGACCGGAGCGCCCCACGAAGTTTGAAAATTTCGCGAAGATACGTCAACCGGCAAGAGAGTTATTTCAAATAGAATGTCGCAGATTTCCTATGGATAATAGGTTGTAACTATAACTATCTACTGGCGACCGCCAGTAGATAATATATATATATCAATCCAAAAGGTTACCCCCTTTTGGATTGATGTTTAACGGCTGACCCAGCCGTGGAGGATGCCCTGCTGCGCAAAGCGGCCCCGGAGCAGCGCCAACCGTCGTTGCTCAGTGTCGGGACAGGTGCTGGAAATGATGGCAGAAAGGTGTTTGCTGAGCTCAAATTGGACAACGCAGAAACCCACTGTGGAAATACTTGTTTTTATTGAAATGGAGTGCTTGGCAGCTCACTCGAGTAAGATGGAGTACACTACAGAGTCCAGAGGGCCGTGCAAGCGGCCACGCCCACTGGGGCCGGATCTCTTTATTTAAATTGGTGCACTTTTGCCACGCAGCTTCATGAACACTGTGCCTTTGAAAAAGTGCTTACAGCACGAAACGCGTCAGGCTGATTTGGAGCTGTGATGTGTCCATGGTCCTCATGCAGCAGCCACCATTAAATTAAAGCGAAATCTCACCTGTGTGATGGCTCCTCTGTTGGGGTAACCTTTTGGATTGATGTTTAACGGCTGACCCAGCCATGGAGGATGCCCTGCTGCGCAAAGCGGCCCCGGAGCAGCGCCAACCGGCGTTGCTCAGTGTCGGGACAGGTGCTGGAAATGATGGCAGAAAGGTGTTTGCTGAGCTCAAATTGGACAACGCAGCAACCCACTGTGGAAATACTTGTTTTTATTGAAATGGAGTGCTTGGCAGCTCACTCGAGTAAGATGGAGTACACTGCAGAGTCCAGAGGGCCGTGCAAGCGGCCACGCCCACTGGGGCCGGATCTCTTTATTTAAATTGGTGCACTTTTGCCACGCAGCTTCATGAACACTGTGCCTTTGAAAAAGTGCTTACAGCAGGAAACGCGTCAGGCTGATTTGGAGCTGTGATGTGTCCATGGTCCTCATGCAGCAGCCACCATTAAATTAAAGCAAAAAATCACCTGTGTGATGGCTCCTCTGTTGGGGTAACCTTTTGGATTGATGTTTAACGGCTGACCCAGCCGTGGAGGATGCCCTGCTGCAAAGCGGCCCTGGAGCAGTGCCAACCGGCGTTGCTCAGTGTCGGGACAGGTGCTGGAAATGATGGCAGAAAGGGGTTTGCTGAGCTCAAATTGGACAACGCAGCAACCCACTGTGGAAATACTTGTTTTTATTGAAATGGAGTGCTTGGCAGCTCACTCGAGTAAGATGGAGTACACTACAGAGTCCAGAGGGCCGTGCAAGCGGCCACGCCCACTGGGGCCGGATCTCTTTATTTAAATTGGTGCACTTTTGCCACGCAGCTTCATGAACACTGTGCCTTTGAAAAAGTGCTTACAGCACGAAACGCGTCAGGCTGATTTGGAGCTGTGATGTGTCCATGGTCCTCATGCAGCAGCCACCATTGCAGCCACCATTAAATTAAAGCGAAAACTCACCTGTGTGATGGCTCCTCTGTTGGGGTAACCTTTTGGATTGATGTTTAACGGCTGACCCAGCCGTGGAGGATGCCCTGCTGCGCAAAGCGGCCCCGGAGCAGCGCCAACCGGCGTTGCTCAGTTAGGGACAGGTGCTGGAAATGATGGCAGAAAGGTGTTTGCTGAGCTCAAATTGGACAACGCAGCAACCCACTGTGGAAATACTTGTTTTTATTGAAATGGAGTGCTTGGCAGCTCACTCTAGTAAGATGGAGTACACCACAGAGTCCAGAGGGCCGTGCAAGCGGCCACGCCCACTGGGGCCGGATCTCTTTATTTAAATTGGTGCACTTTTGCCACGCAGCTTCATGAACACTGTGCCTTTGAAAAAGTGCTTACAGCATGAAACGCGTCAGGCTGATTTGGAGCTGTGATGTGTCCATGGTCCTCATGCAGCAGCCACCATTAAATTAAAGCGAAAACTCACCTGTGTGATGGCTCCTCTGTTGGGGTAACCTTTTGGATTGATGTTTAACGGCTGACCCAGCCGTGGAGGATGCCCTGCTGCGCAAAGCGGCCCTGGAGCAGCGCCAACCGGCGTTGCTCAGTGTCGGGACAGGTGCTGGAAATGATGGCAGAAAGGTGTTTGCTGAGCTCAAATTGGACAACGCAGCAACCCACTGTGGAAATACTTGTTTTTATTGAAATGGGGTGCTTGGCAGCTCACTCGAGTAAGATGGAGTACACTACAGAGTCCAGAGGGCCGTGCAAACGGCCACGCCCACTGGGGCCGGATCTCTTTATTTAAATTGGTGCACTTTTGCCACGCAGCTTCATGAACACTGTGCTTTTGAAAAAGTGCTTACAGCACGAAACGCGTCAGGCTGATTTGGAGCTCTGATGTGTCCATGGTCCTCATGCAGCAGCCACCATTAAATTAAAGCGAAAGCTCACCTGTGTGATGGCTCCTCTGTTGGGGTAACCTTTTGGATTGATGTTTAACGGCTGACCCAGCCGTGGAGGATGCCCTGCCCTGCTGCGCAAAGCGGCCCCGGAGCAGCGCCAACCGGCGTTGCTCAGTGTCGGGACAGGTGCTGGAAATGATGGCAGAAAGGTGTATGCTGAGCTCAAATTGGACAACGCAGCAACCCACTGTGGAAATACTTGTTTTTACTGAAATGGAGTGCTTGGCAGCTCCCTCGAGTAAGATGGAGTACACTACAGAGTCCAGAAGGCCGTGTAAGCGGCCACGCCCACTGGGGCCGGATCTCTTTATTTAAATTGGTGCACTTTTGCCACGCAGCTTCATGAACACTGTGCCTTTGAAAAAGTGCTTACAGCACGAAACGCGTCAGGCTGATTTGGAGATGTGATGTGTCCATGGTCCTCATGCAGCAGCCACCATTAAATTAAAGCGAAAACTCACCTGTGTGATGGCTCCTCTGTTGGGGTAACCTTTTGGATTGATGTTTAACGGCTGACCCAGCCGTGGAGGATGCCCTGCTGCGCAAAGCGGCCCCGGAGCAGCGCCACCTGGCGTTGCTCAGTGTAGGGACAGGTGCTGGAAATGATGGCAGAAAGGTTTTTGCTGAGCTCAAATTGGACAACGCAGCAACTCACTGTGGAAATACGTGTTTTTATTGAAATGGAGTGCTTGGCAGCTCCCTCGAGTAAGATGGAGTACACTACAGAGTCCAGAGGGCCGTGCAAGCGGCCACGCCCACTAGGGCCGGATCTCTTTATTTAAATTGGTGCACTTTTGCCACGCAGCTTCATGAACACTGTGCCTTTGAAAAAGTGCTTACAGCACGAAACACGTCAGGCTGATTTGGAGATGTGATGTGTCCATGGTCCTCATGCAGCAGCCACCATTAAATTAAAGCGAAAACTCACCTGTGTGATGGCTCCTCTGTTGGGGTAACCTTTTGGATTGATGTTTAACGGCTGACCCAGCCGTGGAGGATGCCCTGCTGCACAAAGCGGCCCCGGAGCAGCGCCAACCGGCGTTGCTCAGTGTAGGGACAGGTGCTGGAAATGATGGCAGAAAGGTGTTTGCTGAGCTCAAATTGGACAACGCAGCAACTCACTGTGGAAATACTTGTTTTTATTGAAATGGAGTGCTTGGCAGCTCACTCGAGTAAGATGGAGTACACTACAGAGTCCAGAGGGCCGTGCAAGCGGCCACGCCCACTGGGGCCGGATCTCTTTATTTAAATTGGTGCACTTTTGCCACGCAGCTTCATGAACACTGTGCCTTTGAAAAAGTGCTTACAGCATGAAATGCGTCAGGCTGTTTTGGAGCTGTGATGTGTCCATGGTCCTCATGCAGCAGCCACCATTAAATTAAAGCGAAAACTCACCTGTGTGATGGCTCCTCTGTTGGGGTAACCTTTTGGATTGATGTTTAACGGCTGACCCAGCCGTGGAGGATGCCCTGCTGCGCAAAGCGGCCCTGGAGCAGCGCCAACCGGCGTTGCTCAGTGTCGGGACAGGTGATGGAAATGATGGCAGAAAGGTGTTTGCTGAGCTCAAATTGGACAACGCAGCAACCCACTGTGGAAATACTTGTTTTTATTGAAATGGAGTGCTTGGCAGCTCACTCGAGTAAGATGGAGTACACTACAGAGTCCAGAGGGCCGTGCAAACGGCCACGCCCAATGGGGCCGGATCTCTTTATTTAAATTGGTGCACTTTTGCCACGCAGCTTCATGAACACTGTGCTTTTGAAAAAGTGCTTACAGCACGAAACGCGTCAGGCTGATTTGGAGCTGTGATGTGTCCATGGTCCTCATGCAGCAGCCACCATTAAATTAAAGCGAAAGCTCACCTGTGTGATGGCTCCTCTGTTCGGGTAACCTTTTGGATTGATGTTTAACGGCTGACCCAGCCGTGGAGGATGCCCTGCTGCGCAAAGCGGCCCCGGAGCAGTGCCAACCGGCGTTGCTCAGTGTCGGGACAGGTGCTGGAAATGATGGCAGAAAGGTGTTTGCTGAGCTCAAATTGGACAACGCAGCAACCCACTGTGGAAATACTTGTTTTTACTGAAATGGAGTGCTTGGCAGCTCCCTCGAGTAAGATGGAGTACACTACAGAGTCCAGAGGGCCGTGCAAGCGGCCACGCCCACTGGGGCCGGATCTCTTTATTTAAATTGGTGCACTTTTGCCACGCAGCTTCATGAACACTGTGTCTTTGAAAAAGTGCTTACAGGACGAAACGCGTCAGGCTGATTTGGAGCTGTGATGTGTCCATGGTCCTCATGCAGCAGCCACCATTAAATTAAAGTGAAAACTCACCTGTGTGATGGCTCCTCTGTTGGGGTAACCTTTTGGATTGATATATATATATATATACATATATATATTCACTGAAAAAACCATAGGTTTCAGACACGTTATAGTTACAAATTAGCATTTAAAAAACCTTTGAAATTCACTGAAAAAACCATAGGTTTCAGACACGTTATAGTTACAAATTAGCATTTAAAAAACCTTTGAAATTCACTGAAAAAACCATAGGTTTTAGGGACAGTTTTAGTTACTTGGACATTGCACTCGTACAAAACCCGGTGAAATTCCCACGTTATAGTTAGTTCAGCTAACTATAACTCGCGCCCCGCAATGCACTGCTGATGACGTCACATATTACATCACTCATGACATGGTCAGTGACATCACTGATGACATCACTGATGACATCTCAAATGACATCACTGATGACATCATCCAGTGACTGTGTGTTTCTGTAAAGTTTAAATATTTTTAATATATATAGGAAAAGACGTATTGAAGAATGAGTGGGTGTGTAAGTGTCTGTATGGATGATTTAGTAGGTGCGTGACTGACTCTATAAGTGAGTGATTTAACGTATCTTACTGAATGCATGGGTTAGTGACTAAACTGGGTGAATGTCTGTATCCGTCTGTCTGTTGCTGTGTAAGTGGCTGCATGTGTTTGTGAATAGCTAAATGAGTGTCTATATGAGTTATTGAATGCTTGTCTGAGTATCTGTATGGGTGCCTGAGTGTTTGTGTGGGAGGGGTGTGTGCAACTCTGTGCATAGATGTGTGAGTGGGTGATTCACTGGGTGGATGGTTTCAAGAGTGCATCTGTGATAGACTGTATGGGTGGGTAAGTGTGTGTAAGAGTGTGTTAGTGAGTGAATGTATGTCCCAGTGGTACATGTGTGAGTAACTACATATGTGAAAGGCAGTATATATGTGTGTTGGAGTATATAAATAGCTATAAGCAAGAGTGAGTGATTGTGATAGTGGCTGTATGGATGAGTGTGTGCTTGTATCTGTGATTGTATAAGAGCGTAACAATGTGCTACTATTTGTATGAGTAAGTGAGCTGGTGTGTGTATAACTGTATAGGTGAGTAAATGGCAGTGTGTTTAATTATTTGCATGACTGACTAGGTGTGTGAGTATCTCTATGGATGAGTGGCGTTGTTTGAGTGTCTATATAGGAGTAAGAGTGCATATGATAGTCCTGTACTGAGTGACCGTAAGTATGAGTGACTGTACGGGTGAGTGAGTGGATGTGTGTGTGTAGACCTAAGAATCAGTGAGTGGGTATGTAGTTATTGGTGTTGGAGTGTCTATGGTTTTGCGAATGGCAGTCTGTAATTTAGAGTGGGTGTATCAAAGGTTATATTAGGGTGTGAGGAGGTGCATCAGATTATCACGTGGATGATGTCATCAGTGATGTCATTTGAGATGTCATCAGTGATGTCATCAGTGATGTCACTGACCATGTCATGAGTGATGTAATATGTGACGTCATCAGCAGTGCATTGCGGGGCGCGAGTTATAGTTAGCTGAACTAACTATAACGTGGGAATTTCACGGGTTTTGTACGAGTGCAATGTCCAAGTAACTAAAACTGTCCCTAAAACCTATGGTTTTTTCAGTGAATTTCAAAGGTTTTTTAAATGCTAATTTGTAACTATAACGTGTCTGAAACCTATGGTTTTTTCAGTGAATTTCAAAGGTTTTTTAAATGCTAATTTGTAACTATAACGTGTCTGAAACCTATGGTTTTTTCAGTGAA